>CAIGRK010117326.1:0-11395 GCA_903798315.1 Fraxinus greggii
TCACAAACATTATCATTCTTTATTTGTCTTTTATCAAATAGGAGTTAGGAAAAGTAGATTAAGTCTAAAATATAGTCTTCGTGGGAACGGTAATCCTGACTCAAAGGTCCACTATATTACTTGTTATTATATCGTACATTTGCGATAGAAAAAACGCAACACCTTGGACCACCTTGGACCATCAACGTCGGAAATAAAAGCGATTGAAGGAAAAAATGAAGCTGAAGAGAGGTAGGGATGAGGAGGAGGATACTGTTGGGAGTGAGAACGATCTCTCTGGTTCAGATAGAGAAGTAAACACTGGCAAGGCCAATAAAAAAGGCAAAATCTATTTTGAAAGGCATTCGTTGTTCAAAATATTTGACGTATCTATTGTGACAAGGCTTCATGGAAAGCAGTAGTTTTAAGTGTTGTGATTTAGATAGAACCTTTAATTGAACGAAAATATCTGAATGGGTAATCTTCTGCTATTTTTGTTTCTTATAAGAACCATGGGAATCTTTTGTGATTGATGAAACAATTGGAACTTTAAGTATGAATTTACAAGATCGTGTCAATTTGTTAATTTTAACTTGATGACCGTTCTAAATGTTTCATTTAGGATTTAAATTTTACCTTTTCAGTATATACTCTGGTATATTGCCTACGGACAGACAATGTGGTTTTTCTCATAATCAATCCCTGTTCATTGTTGTACTTCCTATCATCTCGATTCTTAAAACATATTGAATGGTAAATTGAACTTGCTTTGCCCTTTTTATTCTCCTGGCGTCATCGCTTGTTTCTTTACTCTTTTACCAGTTTAAGTGGCTTTTCAGCAGCCTGTGCTGCTATGCTGACATGGGTCATGGGACAGCGGTACATGCAAACTGCAAAAATAATGCCAGCTGGTATTGTTGCTGGGATCAGGTAACTGAAATTGACTAAACATACCCTTGCATCTGGTTTTGGATGTTCAAATTTGCATGTTCAGTTGTCTGCATTCTTTGGCTTCTGCTATATCGTATCATATAACTTTTGCTGCATATCAGGATGTAGTGTTGCACTAATTTGTCCTGTTTATGTTCAAAATGCAGAATTTAATTCATAATAATTGTTTTCTATGTTTACTTCTTGAATGTCATATAGCAGCCACTTCTTTACGTTACGTTTGAACAATCATCTCTTCACTCCTTTCTATAGCAAGCAGAAATAGGCTTATCAAAAATGGAAAAATACAACCAAAAGAATTTGGTAAAGTAAAAAAGGTAAAGAGGCAATTGTGTGTGTGGGTGGGTTGGGGGGTACCACCCTGGCCCTCGTAAACCAACTGCTATCGATCTAACTCAGCCTGTTTTTTACTTCTAAATTTTTTCTTCAATTTTTACTAGCATTTGTAGCTAAATGCGTTTTATTTGCTATATCCTGATGCATGTTGAAGATCAATGATGAACTGATTTGACTTTTCTGATACTACCTAATTCTTGCATATGATGATTGAACTTTGATTGAATATATAGAAGTTAACTGCTGAGAATCATGGATTAAATGTGGCCTGTAATATAAAATTTCATGGAAAATGGTTAACGAGCTTATAAGGTTTATAAGTTGCCAATGTTAATAGTTGAAGTGGATAATTCAAGGTTGTGGTTCATTTTCTTTTGTATGAGAATGTTGTTGAGAGCAAGGAACAGGTGAGGGTTGCTATTTTCTGAATTCTGTCACGTTGTTTGTTTTTTGTTGCATATAAAAATTTATTGTATTTGTTTTAATTGACTACGAGCTCTTTATGAGCTAATACATGTTATCTAAGATTTCTTCGCTTGCTATTTGCAGCGTCCTCATGACTGAATTTTATCTTTACAAGATTGCAACTGGTGGAAACCATATCCCCGAAAAGACTAAGTGATGGCATCGAGCATTTCTTCCTATACGATTGTATTGAGGTTACAGGTCCTACGTAATTGGCTTCTTGTTTTTGTTTTCTGAATACAAAGTATGTATCAAAGAGAGTGACAATCAAATTTTCTTACCAGTTGACATTGCAGTTTAGCATTTTGTTGTTTTACACAGGCTTTATCTGAATTGTTGTCTTGTTGACATTGCAGTATATATTCTTTTGTTTCCGAATATGAAGACTGTATGAAGAGATTAACAATAGAATACCATCGTTGATGGAATGTAGAGTATGCCGCTAGTCGAAGTCATTGTTTTGTTGGATTTTACTTCAACAATCCTTGTGCTTTCAACTTAACAGAGCTAGTTGAACTGAACTTGATCAACCATGTTATATGTTGAATGTTAAGTTTTGCATGTTAACTATCATATAGTCTAAATACCCATCAAACCTGTCATAATTTACCGTGAACAATAAAATCTTCATCCCCGTTCAAGAAGCTAAGGGCTCGAATGATGTATACTTCGTCTACAAGAACAATGCAGCCAGAATAACATAAGAGATAAATGGAATAGAATAAGAGCTTAATCTACTGCCCAAGAGGAAACTTCTGTTAGAATAATATGAGGTAGGTAGATAAAAACAAGCAGATGCATCCAACATACAGAACCACTTCCTTCATTATCATCATTAAAAATTCTTTATAAACATTATTTATGCACTCATTAGCTGTTATCATCAAGTCAAAGAACATATAAAGTGTTATAGAAACACCATTGATAGACAATAACCTTCCAGAAACTAACGTACAATATGGTCACCTCTCTGTAAACTCTATTATATATGCACCTCATCTGCAGTCTACCAATCAGGCTTTCTCTCTCTCAAGTCTAAACAATGAGTATATTTCTTTGCCTTCTTTTGCCTATCTTCTTTCTCCTAGTCAGGAGAAGAAGATCATCAGACAGGCTACCCCCGGGATCTCTAGGTGTACCAGTCATTGGCCAAAGCCTTAGCTTTCTGTGGGCAATGAGGGCTAACACTGCTGACAGATGGATAGCCGAACGAGAGAAAAGATACGGTCCAATCTCGAAGCTTAGCCTCTTTGGAAAACCAGCAGTTTTTATACATGGACAGGCTGCTAACAAGTTTGTCTTCACCAGTGCTGACAGGATAATAAATAACCATCAGACTGAGTCAATTAAAATGATTTTGGGTGATTGGTTTTTGTCTGAACTCAGTGGTGAAGATCATAAGCGAGTACGGAGTGCTCTTGCTTCTTTCCTGAAGCCGGAATGTTTAAAACTGTATATTGGAGAAATGGAAGAAGAGGTCAGGAGGCACCTTGAGATGCATTGGAATGGGAAGAAAAACATTACGGTGTGTAGTATTTTATAATTTTGAACTACTTATCCTATAATGTCATATTCTGTTTTAGGCTTATTCTGCAGACACAGTATTGAGTATTTCCTCGTAAGCTTAGCCAAACTTGTTATAGGATTATAAGATTAACATACTGAAAACGGATCCTCAACGTGAACCTCAAGCAAGATACTTTACTCCCTTATTCTTTGGTCCTTTTTGGTTCTTGCTTGTAACTCATTCGATTTCATCCAAGGTCACAAACATATCAGCTCAAATATATGTCTGAGCCTTGAATATGTCTGCATATAATTTGTTACCTTCATTTCCTAGGTCTTACCACTGATGAAGACGCTCACATTCAACATAATATGCACTCTTCTTTTCGGTGTTGGACGAGGAGCGCGGAGAGATAAACTGGTCCAGTATTTTCAAGAGATTCTTAAAGGATTGTGGTCAATCCCAGATAATTTTCCTTTCACACGCTTCAACCGCGGCCTCAAGGCCAGTGCAAAGGTCCAGAATATATTGAAAGACCTTGTACGTGAGAAACGTGTTGAACTGGAAAGTGCAGCTTCATCTCATCAAAACCTCATTACCAGCTTACTCAACATTCGTGGAGAAGACAACGGAGAATTGGTGTCCGAAGACGAGATTGTTCACAATATCATGCTCGTTATGGTTGCAGGGCATGACACCTCAGCAGTCCTGATTTCTTTTATCATCCGACTTTTAGCAAATGATCCAGCCATATATGCAGCTGTGCTGAAAGGTATAATACCCCATTCTGTTTACAGTATTGAACTCTCTATATTTTCGTGGAAAATGATGAACATGACTACTACTTGAATACGGGGTGCTGACAGGAAGCATTTTTTACCATTGATTTGAAATTTAAATGAATTTCGACCATTTGTTGTCCGGGATTTACAGAACACGAAGAGATCAAAAAGAACAAGCCCTCTGGAGAGTTCTTGACATGGGAAGATCTTGCCAAGATGAAGTACACTTGGAGAGTGGCAATGGAGACTAAGAATGATTCCTCCAGTTTTTGGAGGGTTCAGAAAGACATTAAAAGACATCGAGTATGAAGGATTTCTCTTTCCAAAAGGATGGCAAGTAAGAGAAACTCTTTAGACCCTGATACTAATTTATTTACACTAGAACCTAACATAACACAGTTTTTCTTCCGATCATCAAAGGAGAAGGGTTGTGGTAGGTTAATGGCCAATGTAAAGTTTTGTCAAATCTCATGATATGAATAGCATGTTTGGGAGTTGTTAAACGGTTTAAATTATAAACAAATATAAATGAGGTGTGGATAAGTGAATAATATTTGTAGATCCCACAAAATATATGGTTAAAAAGTGGTTTGACCAGTAATAAACAATTTATAAACTGTAGCCAAACAATGGCCTAATGCACTTCTCAGGTTGTTGGGACAATGTTTTGTGTAAATGTAAATAGGCTCCCATTCATAGGAGTACTGATGCCATGCCATAAACCATGTTAGAAGAGGAATGGGTAGACCAAAACTAACATGTTTCCCGCAAACATTTTCTATATGATAATCAAGGGGTTTAAACTTACAACCTTCCTATTGACAACCAGGTATTCTGGGTTACCAGCATGACTCGCATGGACGAGAACATATTTCAAGAACCCTCGAAATTCAACCCTTCTCGATTTGAAAATCAAGCACCCAAACCACCTTACTGCTATATTCCATTTGGAGGGGGGCCTCGTATGTGTACAGGATATGAGTTTGCAAGAATTGAAACTCTAGTCACTATTCATTATCTGGTTACTCAATTTACTTGGAAACTATGCTGCAATGACGACTCCATTAGAAGGGATCCAATACCAGTACCTGGTCAAGGACTTCCAATTCAAATAAGGCCTAAGTAACCGCTATAAATTGGTTTGGGTTTTTTGAGGAATGTATCAAGAGAATTTGATTTGGCAATGTTGTTAAAATCACGGTTTGGCGAATCAAGAAACCTACTGTTCATTTAATTGTTCTTGTCTAATGAAAAGATATGGCTTGATTATCATTTCAGACGAATGTATTTAAAATAAGTTAACTTAGTTAAATGTTTGTCAAATATATTTATTTATTTATCAAATTATCTGGAAAGAAATTTCATAATCTTTTTCTAATGTGGACATGAACCATCACCAGGTCACCCTCCTAGAAACTCTTTCGTCTCTTGTGATGGTCAGCAACTGCCTTATACAGTGCGTTGTCTTCCTGCAGCTTCAGTTATACTTCTTGATGCATTTGAGTTACCTGTTCAGCCAAATTCTCAAAGGGCTTACTTGCGAGTTTTGGGAAATTAATAAGATCAACGTTTGGTTAGGAACTTCATATAAACTACGGAAAATGGCGCTCTTCCTGTGGACCAATTAATTATAATGTTGTAGGCATGCTCAGCTTGAGGAAGAAATGCATCGCCATAACGGAGGACGTGATGGACATTTTGATCAACTGAATCATTGAAATTTCTGAATAAATATACACAAAAGGCCTGACAATGGGCTTCTAGCATTTTGACTAACTGAATCACTGAAACTTTCGGGTTCAGGCTCTAAAGACTCACAAACGCTCAATCTTTTGCCATCTCTGAAAGTTAACTTCAACATAAAGTTCTAATCTTTTTCAAAGAAACTGATATTCAAAATGCATGATTATTGCACAGCCGAACATGCTCCAAGAAATTGCTTCAAATGCCATAACAAGAAATTGAAATCTCATACTAAATAAAATTTCTAAGAGTGTTGTATACAAACACGACTGTGTTTTCGCCTCAAGAGCCACTTTTTACTTCAATTAGTAACCAACATCAAGCTTCTTTAATGTTACATGTTAACCTATCGGAACATACAAGTTGCATACAGTAACACAGCATCTCCAATCGTGGTGTAAAATAAATGTAAATGGTGATTTAGAGTCCAAAGTGGTCGGAAACCTTTCCCGTGGAGAGATGCAAATAAAATGTGAGTTGCATTTTTCGGTATAAAATGTAAAAAAAATGTAAATTTACATCCCTTTTTTTTTAATAACATCTACGAGAGGCAAGAAGTGAATTTAGATCCACAGGGATGTAAATGAGGATGCAAAAGTGATTTTGGAGATAGAAATTTACACCCAATTTTACACCACGATTAAAGATGATCTTAATATACAAGTCATACACAGAAGAAAATTATATACAAGCTAAAAGTATACGAAGTATTGGGCATGAAGACCCAAAAATGAGGGCAACATAGCCTATCAGCAACCTGCTGGTCTCAAATACTTCGGTGGCAAGGATGGGCACCTTTCGTTCATGTGGGGGTATGGATCCATTGTATTGTATCCAGGCAGTTCCATCCGGTATCTCCCTAAAATTTGACAATAAGGAAGCTTCATTGTGTCTGCGTCATTGCACCACTTAGGCAACCGGCTTGAATTGTTTTCAAAAAACTTGAGTGTGTAAGCATCTTTTATCTGTAGTTGTTAAAAAAATGATTACACCACATGATATTCATAGAATTCTTTGAGAATAATAATTTACATTCAATTACTGAGCATCGCCTCTTTCAGTATAAATCTACTTTACCCTCAATATTTTTGATGTTTTCAACGTACTGCTATGAGCTTTTTCATGTGAAACTAAGATGCAAAGCTGGCACACAGGAAACAACAGAAACATTGGTGTAAAATATTTCATCACATTTGACATTGACTTACTGTGAACTCAGTAACTTGAATGGAGCTTGCAAGCGAACCAAAAAGTCCCGCTTCCTTGTACAATTCAAAGACGAAAGCAACACATGATGTTGACTTCCCATCAACGTAAACCCAATTGTCCTGTTCTGGAATTGCCAATAATTCACCAAAAGATGATCCACGCTTCTCAACTTCTACAAGAATTTCAGAAAGACTGAGGTTCTGCAAACACAGAATGTACTATTGTTGAATATTGTGAACTGGATATACAGTGAAGTCTGCACTGTATGATCAAGCAGATTTATGAATTACATAGCCCTAGGTCCAAGAACTTTTCTCGGAACTTTGTGAGTAGCTAACTTGTAAACATATGCACACAACATTAAATGATTCAGGTTTTCTCCTAACCATATCTACACCGAAAGTATACGTAATATCTGGGGTGGAAGAACCTTATAATGACACCTCACATTCATAGAAACCCCTAGAAGGGTCGCAAAGGTTTTTACTTGTTAACTCTAAACGGTAATTATTTCATTTCAACAGAAATTCATGTTTCAGATACAAATGACCAGTTTTTAGACAATCAAATGGCAAGGTTATTAACAGTATTACGATCTACTTCCTCTCTTACGTTTGATCCACTAAATATGTGCTTCACAAAGGTATGTGTTTGATAAATGAGATGGAAATTAATGTAACCTGAGTTCCAAGGCGCTTGTTCAATGCTTCATTCCACATGTTACCAGCATATGCAGGCTGGAATTGAGTCCAAACGGTCATAACAGAAGCAACCTGTAAAATGGCCATAAGTCAAAAGAAACCGGAAAAAGATCCCCGAAAATGCAGCATTCAGAACAAGAGTGGGAGCTCCGGAGAGAGCTGGCCTCGAGGCTAACACAAACTAGTTAGGACAAGTAAAGGCAATACCAAGTGAGCATCCAGGGGAGATGGATAATTTCCATTAATCGTGTCTATCCAGCTAAATATCAAGTTATGATAACCATAAGGTAGTCCTGTCATGCTTCGAGCATACTCCCAGGCAGCAGTTTCGTTGAACTTGGCCCGGAGGTCAGGATGCAAAGGAAGCAATGCAATATGTGGATTGGCGTCATCTTTTGTCAGCTCATATTCCCACCATTCCTCCCACGTCATAATAGCAATAATATCCTCTCCCTACATTACAAATACGAAATTAAAACGGTTAGACATATATGAGAAAAGAATTAGATGTTATCCCCCACGAGAGTAACTTAAATATAAGGAATTATAAGCCACTACTGTACAAACCAATAGCCTTTTAAGTCCTCACAAATTCAAGATCCCAAAAATATATACAAGTTATCAATCATTATTTGGTTCCAGTTTTAACTACCAATTATTAGCTGTAGAGTTAACCACCTAATCTAAAAGCTTATGCTTTCAGAGAGGGGGCAAACGCATTTATTTGTTAAACTCAGTCTTCACCTTATAGGCATCTCCAATACGACCAGAAAAGAAAGTGAACCTCTTTGAGTTGGCGCACAATGTTGTTCTCTTCTTTCATTTTGTTTCCCCTTCTCTCTCAGAAAAATTAATGAGCTTTAATTTTGGCAAGGCTCCTTGCCAGCCATCCTCTTATATACATAGGATATGTTTGCCTCTTGAATCACACTTAATAATATATTAACTAAATTGAAACATCATTTGAGAAGGCCATTCATAGAATTTAACAAATGGCAACTTAACAAGATATAACATATTATATTCCACATTCAAAAGTTTCTGAAAAGGTAATACTCTGGATAAGAGAAGTGTTGTGATCTCTAAGAATTCATTGAATATGTTAAGTGTCATAAGTTGCAACATAGGAGAGCCAGGCATAAACTGAGAAAATTCAACATATTCAAGAGCATGTTTGGCTAAGCCTAAAAAAAGTAAAGATTTTTATTTACTTTCCATAAAAGAAATTTTACCCCTTTTTAGGCTTACCCAAATATTTGGAAGACTTTTAAAGTATTACCTCCTCATTCTCATGTCCTGATTCTCCAACCCATAGCTTTCCTTCAGAGTCCCTTAAGCAAACAGCAGTATGACCAGCATAAGATCCAGTAACCCACTTCTCAAGAGTCTCAAAACCACCCCAACGACCCCGAATTTTAGATAGAACTAGGAAATCTCCAGAGTGTATATCGTCAGCACTAATGTTTGTAACCCATGGCTGAGGACGTTCTTCAAAGGTGGCCTCCATGTGCTTTCGAAGAAATGCAACATTTGAGTTCTCGCCCCAATTAGTGTCTGTGAATAAAGGTAATACTTCCCACAATGCTTCAAGAGTTCCTAACATCCCTGCTTGCATGAGGAAAATTGAAATCCCCTTGTGTTTCACCTGTTGTCAATAGGTTAATCATGATTAAGTTGTCATGCTTCGAAATTCATACTTATATCTCTGATTAAGATTGTTTAACTCACATATTCATATTCAGCTTTTGATTGCCACTCTCCGAATTCGAGGGTGTGTTCACGGGACAAAAAATAATAATCCCATGTTACACGATAAGGAGTTGCAAACAGATAAAGATCCATGCATGTCCAACTATGAGCATTGCTAACCTGCATACACCAAAGAATGAAATAAAGATGTACAAATGTTAACTAAATGTCATCACACCACTTCTTTCAAGCCTCATTTCCCCATCTAACTATAGAAATCAAAGAAAGATAAGGACAAGATGTCGCATTCTGGCTTTTCTATGACTAGAGAGGGGCAGAAAAAACAAAGTGCAAAATTCTATCAACTTTTCCTGGAGCATATGGAGATTCGTAGCACGAGAACAAGATCAACAACATCACTATCTTAATAGCTCATATTAACGTACTTTCAATTTAATCCATCTTAAAAAGATGTTTGACAACAAATTTTCCAATAACTGGCAGATATAAAAATGGAGCTTTAAAAACTATAGCATCTAATGAAAGCAAGCAGAAGAAAAACTCACTCCTGAAATCAATGTAATAAAATAAATTCACAAAGTAAAACTTGAAACAAAAATAAAACCATCAAACATTATTCAGACAGCAGCAGCACTCTTAAAGATATCTCCTTGCATAAGCAAACCAGATTTAGACTAGTCCAAGAAATGGCGGATATAAGCAATCCATTCCAACAAAATACAGTTGTGGTTCATATCTTTGCCGTGAATTATAGCCTCAGCCGCCTTTGTCATAATCAACTAAAATATAAATAATACGCCTTGTAATATGGCTCACTTCCAGGCTTTTGATAAAAAAGAAGTTTTTTCCTTCTTTTTTCCCCAAAAAATGTAAAAAATGAGGCTTGATTTAGAGGACCAAACTTCACAATCACAGTTACCCGCAATCCCCACTCACAACAATCGCAAATTCAAACAAGCATTCACTCACCGAAAACATAACAAATTGCAGATCTTATCTCATTATAGAACGTTTCTCAAGAAAAACATTCAACCTCACAAACGAAGCTAACTAACATCCAAATTGCCTATACGTCAGCAATTGAACTTAAACAATTACCACAAACAATCCAAAATAGCTCAATTTAGATTACAATAAAATCAAGAAAAGAAGTAATCAAACCTTGATATGAAGAGTGCCACCCCCAAATTCAGTTTTACTTTTGTTGTTAAACTCCAACCAAGCGCTATTGTTGTAAAAGCAAGCACCTTTCCACTGTAAAGAATTCTTGACAGGAGTGGCAGTGCCCACAAAAGTGGGCAGAAGGTCAACTGCACTGTTGAGAGTATTCAGAATAGGCCAAGACACCTGTCGTGGTAGAAGCGGCAGTATGTCTCTGGGATGAAAGGGTTCTTTAAAGGCTTGTACTTTTGGATATGAAATGGCATGGATTGTGATTAATAACAGGATTAATTGATGGGTTTTGAAGAAAAGTGCCATGGCTACTGAAACTTTCCAGAGAGAAGAGAGAGAGAGAGAGAGAGAGATTTTTACAGGAAGGTTTGACCTTTAGTGCAGATAGTTTCCATTTTAGATATTTGTAATTTTTGTCAGTTTTTTGGCAAGCACGAAGGCTACTGTATTGCGGATTAGGCAAACATTTTTTGTTTTTGAATTCTAGATACACAATTTTTTCTGAATATTAAAGAATTTTTCATAATTAACAAATTGAGACAAGAAGAGTAGACTGCGTCCAGCAAGCTACAACTGTTGTGGACTTAGAACTGGGATAAAAGTATACATCGATTAAAAATGATTAATACTCTAGATAGTCACTAAACTTTTTCAAAAGTTCTCAAGAGGTCATCGAACTTCAAAAGTTTCCTAATTAGTCACTGAACTTTACAAAAAGTTCTTAGGAGGCCACCGAACTTCAAAACTTCCCTAAATAGTCACTGAACTTTGCCAAAAATTTTCAAGAGGTCACCGAACTTTGCATATTTGGACGCCATACATAAATAGTTCAGTGACTC
>CAIGRK010117327.1:0-10986 GCA_903798315.1 Fraxinus greggii
GTGTCAGAAATCAGGAATAAAGATAGAGGTTTTTATTTTGTAACTGTTAAAAATTGTTAAAAATGAGATGAAAATGAGCTCCTTACAGGGCGTATTGATAATAATTGATGATGAATAGAATTTTGTGAATAAATAATGGATAGACTTGTAGACGATGGTAAAATGTTAAAATAATTGTCTTATTGATGATTGAAAGACGCAGACACGGTCATTGGGAGGCTAATGGACGAGAATAGTAAAATAGAGCAGCTTAAAATTAGTGACATGTTTCACTTTTGTTGTTGATGCATATTATCAAGGAAGAGTACACAACAATCATGATATAGGTACAAATTGAATTGACAGGTACACTTGGCATGACAACATTGGAAGATGAGAAAGTAAAATTAAAAAAAAATGGCCATTTAGGTTTGGTCACGTCAGCTTCTGTATCAATTCTGTCAAAATTTTCCTACACTGGGAGCTATACTGAGTACACAAAGCTCTTTCCTTAGCTTCAAGTTGTTCATTTTCCTATATGATGTCCTTCTTCAAAGCCTTAATTAGGTCAAATGCATGTCAATAGCTATATTGATGGTTTGCCAGAACACACAAGTATTTGTAAACTCTCGATGATTCGGACAGTCGGTGTTAGATCTCTTTGTTAATTTTATGTTCTTCGAGTAGTATATTGTGAATGACTTTATGAGTTGTGATTCCACTATTCACAATAATAATCTAGAGTAGTATATTGTGAATGACTTTATGAGTTGTGATTCCATGATCATAAAAGTTGTCACAAGTTGTATACTTGATAATTCGAGTATAGTGAGACATAATTTGTGATGTGATCAAAATATATCGTTTGCTTTAGATACATAAAGTTTGATGTCTTATATTGATAAGATTGTATTGTTTTTATTAAGATTTGTCAAGATATTGTGAACAAAACAATGACGTGTTTGGTGCACATAACATATCGCATAAATTACTCATTTGTGATAGCTAGAAATGAGACTATAATTGATCATTTAACGAGTTACCTATATCCTAAGTGAGTAATGTACGTTTGATTGCTAGTTCAAGTTCTTTGACGTGCAAATAAGTAAAGTCTTAACTTGATGATGGATCTCGGTACTTTGGGAATCGGGGATGAAACAGTTAGAGATCATATACATGCAATAGAGAAATCAGTTAATCATTACGATTAGACAATCGTCACTCCGATATTTCTCTATAGACATTTGAACTTGAATTCAGTAGTTCGACAATGGGATCATTGGACTACGTTGTCAGCTATTTACAATGGATTCGTTTTATGAAAATGGGACTCGAAGGGATACACGTGACATATTGACGATTGACGATTAAATTATCATTTTATTGGTTGTGACATATTGACGATTAAATAGAGGTTGACTTGTGAAATGACAATCGAAGGATATTGTTATTGGATCACGACTTTTTTTCCTTAATTGTCACTTGACTCGAGAGTGTAATTTTGACTATTTGTTAGAGTGAGCCGAGACTAATAGATGTGTCTAAATTGGTCTAGAATTGACGCAATTAGAAAAATCTATTAGATCTCGAGTTTTGTGACTCCTATTAGATCCCTCTCTTGGCTCTAATATAGGTGTTAAACATAATAGACCTATTATAATAAAGTCCAAGTTGAATCGTGCAATTATGAAACCCTAATTGTGTATTATAAATATTTCCTTTTGTAGGGATATTTCTCAAGATATTAGGGTATGCCACATTCTCTCATTTTTCAAAATGGAGGCACCTAAAGTAGAGAACAAGAGTGAAGATCTAAGGGATGAAGATTTGGCTAGAATGGTGGAAGGCCATTAAAATCTTTTCTGAGATTATGATATCACCCTATGTGTGAAGATTTAAAAATAAAATTCAGTAACCTCAAAGATCTAAAATCTATAATCTATATGAATTTAATCTTCAAAGAGAAACCAATTTCCTCTAGTGATTAAAGCTAAAGACCGACAAATGGTATCAGAATCAATAGCTATAGAGATCCTTGAGTAGGATTAGTTTTTCAAATAGTAGTGTAATATGCATTTTCTTATGGGTGGTATTAGGTTATTTGTTTGACATGCTTATTACTTTTTATGCTTAAAGTAGATATTTACATAATCACTTTTAGCTCTAGAATATCTCCTTCTCATTCTTGTAATTTGATTTATTGATTTCAAAATCTCTAGATTATTGTAAGCCATAAGGTACTAAGGTCTTATATATTCATTTCAAAGTTTTGTACACTTTTGTATCAAGAGAAGATGATGAAATTTTGATCTCCAAACGTTTTTGTTGTTGCTGATTTTTCATGGGAAACTCGATGTTTTGAGGATGAAAAACTTGTGATTTGGAGATATTTATTGAAAGCTTGGGTTGAATGAGAAATGGAACAAACAAGGGCAAAGAAACCATGGTGGAACCACCAAGGAGGCGACGATGATCGGAGCAGTGTAGTCGAAAGCAGCAGTACCTGCCTAATGTAAGGTATTCACATCCGTAACAGTAGCAATTGTTGTTACTTGAGGCTACAACTGCTTACTGCAATCGTCCCTTTCGTGTAGCTGTTGTTGTTGTCGCGGCTTACAACAGTCGTCCGCTGCTACGACAGCCTCTCTGACGGCGATAGTGGTGACATCTTTTGGGCTCGTCATTCATTGCCTGTGCTTTTGGGTATGGGTGACATTGGGGTGGCTGGAGGTGGTGCATGGGGTTCCTACGATTTATGTAAAAGGAAATTACACAAAACAAGATTTTTAAAGATTCAATTTCAAAAATCAGATTAAAAGGTTTAACTTTTCAAAAATCAGTCATTTTTATTTTAAATATTAAATATTAATTGTACAATTTTCATCCCAAACCCTAATCAATTTCATTTTAATTTTCCTCCTCATTCTCCCTTCTCTCTCTCTACCTTCTCTCATCTTCCGTTTCTCTTTCTCTCTCTCTTTCTCACGCATCCCATTTCTCTCTCCCTACCCATCCCTGTGTCGATCTGCTCCTCTCACGAAAATGCCATCGCCACCACCGCCGGTGTGAAGCGCCACCACTGTCGTCGTGACAGTTGCGAAGACACCACCACTACTGCGCTCAAGATGCCACCATCGAGCAGCATCGTTCTGAAACAGCAGCGCCACTGCGAAGATGCTGCTACAGCCTATCACTCCGTAGCACCGTATCTTGATCTGCGCAACGCCTGGGCTATGTTGACTGGCAATGTCAAACCAATATTATAGGTTGTGATTTGTAGTTTGTGGTGAGCGCAGGTGATGTTTGTAGTTTGTGGTTTCCGGCGATGATCGTCGCTGATATAGTTTTCCGGCTAAGTTGTGTTGGTGCGGGTGGATCTGTTGTGGTTGTGTTGGTGCTAGTGGATCTGTTGTGGTGTTTTTTTGGGGGAATGTTTGCGTATCTAGGTGTTTTTTTGTTGGGGGTGATGGTGGTGCATTCTGGCCATTGGTAAGGTGGTGTGATGATAGGTCTAACACTGTTGACGGCATTGGTGGTGGATCTGGCGGTTACGGTGATTTTTGTTGGATTTAGTGGTGGTAGGACTAGCGGTGATAGTGATAGTTTTGTAGTTGAAAATGGCGGTCGAGAGGTGGTTGCGACGACGGCGACGGCGATGGCGATGGTGCTGCTGGAGGGAGTGGTGAGGTGGTAGTCACAAGTGTTGGTTAGAGTCACAAATTATTTGGTTGATTGTGACCATTAAATTGGCTAATCCGTGACCAATGAAAAAGATAAATTGTGACCAAGAAATAATGTGATCTAAAAAATTGTTAATTTGTACTGATAATTTGAAAATTGGTGACTGTCTCATAAATTGCGACTTATAATATTTGCAATTTGTGATCGATAAATAAATTGTGACTTATAAATTTTTTATTTCTGACCAATGAACAAATTGTGACCTATAAATTTTTTGATCTGTGACCATAAAATAATTTGTGACATAAAATTTGTGATTGAAAAATTGTGACTCATAATATTTGTGATTTGTGACCGATGAACAAATTGTGACCTATAAAATTTTTGAATTGTGACCGTAAGATAATTTGTGACATAAAATTTCTGATTTGTGACCGAAAAATAATTGTGACTAATTAAATCGTTAATTTGTGACCAAATTTTATAAATTTGTGACCTTAATATAATTAATTTATTAATTATATAATTAATTAATTAAATCATAAATAACTTTTAGTTAGTATCTCATATTTGAAATTTGTAACATTTATTTTTAGTTTTGAAANGACTTATAATACGTGTGATTTGTCACCGATAAATAAATTGTGAGGATACATTTTTTATTTGTGACCGATGAACAAATTGTGATCTATAAAATTTTTGAATTGTGACCGTAAGATAATTTGTGACATAAAATTTCTGATTTGTGACCGAAAAATAATTGTGACTAATTAAATCGTTAATTTGTGACCAAATTTTATAAATTTGTGACCTTAATATAATTAATTTATTAATTATATAATTAATTAATTAAATCATAAATAACTTTTAGTTAGTATCTCATATTTGAAATTTGTAACATTTATTTTTAGTTTTGAAATAGGTGATACTTAAACTCTTAATTATGAAATTTTCCCTTTATGTAATTGAGCATGTTTTAAGTTTTGAAACTTGGGCAAATCTATATTCATAATGGCCCTTGTCTAAGAGTCGGATATCAAAATTTAAATGAGCTCAAATTTTGGACATTTCATGAATTGGACTACAAGGAAATTAAAGAATTAGGTTGGAATGTGGCCAATGAACTACTTAATCTTTGTTGTAATTTAATTCTTAGGATGAACCATAAGTGGTTATAATCCATTTATTTATCGATTTTATTGCTTTATGGATGATGAATGAATAGATACTATGGAATGTCATGTAGATTAAATAAGATACCACCCGATACACTAAAATGATATGCATTGGTATTGTATAAATTTTTTCATGACTTTAAATTGATTAGAAGTGGTTAAAAAATTATCTTTAATAATTTGGCGCCATTAAAATTGTATATAATTGACTGATTGATTATTCCCAATGGTTTAAATAACAACTGGCAGAGGGTTTATAGACATATATAAATCCACAGTCTCCTTTGTTATCCCATTTATTATTAAAATATGTATTTTTTTAGTATCGAATTACATCAATCTCCTAAAGTAGGACTACATTATTTAGGATTACGAAAGTTTGATATATAAGTATAAAATTTTAAAATGAAATAATGGGTGATTATCCAATAGAAGACATCTTATCTATTTGAATATTTTAAAATTATTAACGATTAACATTTACATATGAAAATTTTGAAAAAGACTTCCTAAAAAAGATTCTGGCAATTATCCAGAGGTCAAATAATAATCAATGCTCATTTTAATTATTGCATGAGATTCCCAGCTCATTAAAATTATTGGGATGGTTCCAACCATGTCGGCAACTGCATTGATCTCCTAGAGATGGCGTGTTAAAAGTTGCAATATTTTAGGTCTTTGATTAAAGTATTGTTTTATATATAGATTTTGCAAACATACATACATGTATCATACAAAGATTAAAAACATCTATATTTTGCATACATACATATATGCATCATACAAAGATTATTATTCATTTTATTGATGTGCGAATCATTAAAAATGTCGTTTAATCCATTAGCATTGATACTTAACAAAAACTAACTAGAGGGAGATAACTACGTTGACTAGAAAATGAATCTAAACATTGTTCTTCAAGCTGAAAACAAAAATTTGTACTGACTGAAGTTTGTCCCAAAACCCCTAAGGATGATTCCATGACTCTCATAAGACTTCATATGAAAAGTGGTGCCATTCTGATGAGATTGACATTGCTACATTTTAGCATCTATGTCAAATGTGTTGCAACAGAAACGTAGAATATGGAGATTACTTTTCACACAATGGTAAGTCGTCATGATATGTTCTGATATAAAAGCTACAAGCTATACAAGCTTCTATTAAGGCAATTGTGAAGGTACACATGAAACTGGCACTTCTGGGGTCCACATGTTGACCATAATTGGTCTTTAATGATGCGAAGGTTTTAATAGCTAACATTGATTCTGAGACTAAGATTGACATGATTTTTTAGACTCTCCCTGAAGTGTTCTAATAATTCAAAGTTGATTATTACCTACACAAAATGAACATGTCTCCGACAGAGTTAATGAATGAGCTCCAAAGTGCTAAATTTGTTCTAAAGGCCAAAATTGGAGATGGTTTGTTTGTGACAATCATCCCTCTCATCCTAAGACTTATAGTGGCAAAAGGAGAAAACAAGAGGAAGAGGCCAAACAAAAAGGATGGCAAGTCAAAGTGGAAGAAAACTAGTATCGATGGAAAACCAAAGGAAAAATACTTTATTTGTGGACAAAATGGTCATTTGAAGAGGAATTGCCCATATCATCTAGCTAAAGGGAAGCAAGGTAAAGGCAATTCTTTATGCGTTGAGTCATGTTTAGTGGTTGATTCTACTAGCACTTGGATTGTAAATTCTGGAGCCAATAATCATGTTTTCAATTCTTTGTAGACCTATTGGTACTCATTTTAGAGGAGGACATGAGTACTTCATCACTTTCACAAATGATTACTCTAAATATAGACATATAACTAATGTCTCACAAGTTCCAAGCTTTGAAGAAATTTTAGAAGTTTGAACTGAGGTTGAGAAACAATTAGGTAAATGTATCAAGGCCTTTAAATCTAATCGATGTGGCAAATATCTATCCCCAAGAGTTTAAGGTCTATTTATCGGATAATGGATGTTGTCCCAATTGAGTGCACTAATGACTCCCCAACAGATTAGTGTCTCAAAAGAAGAAATCGAACTCTTTAGATATGATGAGATCGATGATGAGTTATTCTTCATTGTCTATTTCAATTTAGGCATATGTACTACAAACGATAAATTACATCTTGAATCTTGTACCATCTGAGTTAGTTCTCTAGATACCTCTTGAATTGTAGAATGGACGTAAGTCTTATTTACACCACATTTAGATATGGAATATTCGACACATGTACTAAAGGGAAAGAAGAATAAGATAGAGTCAAGATGGGCTTGTCTCTTTGTAGGATATCGAACAAGAGGTTACTGCATCTACAATCCTCTAGATAAAAAGGTATTTGTTCATACAAATGCAACATTTTTAGATGATAAGTATATAGAAGAACACAAGTCCACTAGTAAGATTCTATTGGAAGTGGTGTTAGAACATGGTTCAAACGACTCCGTTCTAGATTTATGCATAGAATCAAATAGTTATGACTTGGAAACTCCTACTGAAAAAAATGGTTTGTAATGAGATAAATGAGCAAGTGATGCCCACAGAAACCCATAAAAAGATACAACCATAGGTAATAGAGAATAAGATACCCATTGGTTCCACCTCCGTATGCTTCTCGCGATAGGGATAATGAAGAGGTTGGTCCTAATCAAAGACAGGACCAAACAGTGAGAGGAGATGATGGACCTTTATTCGGACATGACGATTGCCACCTCCAGCCATTACTCATAGTGGGAGGATTGTGAGACCCCATTCTAGATACTTATTCTATAGAGAGTCTTTTCAGGCAGTCTAAACTGAGCAACAGAAATATCACATTTCGTTTAAAGAGACAATGGAGGATGCAGACTTTATGTCATGGAGGTCTGCCATGAACTCAGAAATGGAATCCATGAAATCCAACAAGGTTTCGATTTTGTATATGTACCTAACGGGATCAAACCTAGAGAGTGCAAGTTGATCTATAAGAGGAAAAGATGAGTAGATGGGAATTTTGAAACCTTCAAAGTAAGGAAAGTGGCTAAGGGGTTTTCCCCAAAGAGAATGTATCAATTATGAGAAAACCTTTTCACCATAACCATACTTTAAATCTGTTCGAATCTTTTATCCATTGAAGCTCATTATTATTATGATGTATGAAAAATGAAAATCTTGACGAGTCTAATGTTTTGGAATATCACATCTAATCAGACCATTAAGATATATGGTTTCGATCAAAATCTAGATGAGTCTTGTGTATGTAAGCATATACAAGGAAGTAATTTTTCCGATTTTTTATATAGATGGCATTCAACTCATTGGAAATGATGTAGGAGAATTGTATTCTATAAATAAATGGTTGTCATAGTAATTTGATATGAAGGACTTTGAGAGAAGTTAGTTATGTTTTGGACATCAATATCTAACGAGATAGGAAAAACATGAGGATAGAATTATGCCAATCTTCGTATATATTGACAAAATATTTCCCAGGTTTACAAAATTTGAAAAGGGGACAACTTCCCTTTAGACATTGAATTAATTTATCTAAGGAGCTTTTTCCCAAGACTCCTACAAAGACACACAATATTCAGAATGTTCCTTATGCTTTCGCTATAAGAAGCCTCATGTATGCTATACTTTGCGCTAGACCAAATATTTGTATGCCCGAGTATTGTTAATTGCTATCAGTCTAATCCTGGACCATAACCTTGGAGCGTTGAAGCGTGTACTCAAGTACTTAAGGAATTAGAGATTGTATGCTTGTCTATTTAGGGAATGATCTAAACTATATTGGATAAACTGATTCCGATTTTCTCTTTATTGGAGCGATTGTTCATCGAGGAGATGTGACTGTTAGCAATATTGGATCAACAAATAATTGAGTTTTTTGATGAGCGTCTCAAGAGGATGAATATTTTTGATATGTAACATTTACTTTGAAAGGCAAATGAGAGATTCTTAGTTTGATGCCCGACGAGTAGTATTTGTAAATGGAATTGAGTTATGATTCGACTATTTTCAATATTAATCTGGAGTTTCATGATCACAAGAGTTGTCACAAGTTCTATACATAATGGTTCGAGTATAGTGAGACACAAATTGTGACGTGGTCAAAATATATCATTCGCAATCGGTACATAAGGTTGGATGCTTTATGTTGATAAGATTTTATTTTTTCTATTAACATTTGTCTAAATTTGGGGAATAAGAACAATGATTTGGTTGACATAAATTGAACAGGATCGCATAGATGACTCATTTGCAAGGTCATGTTCAATGTGAACCAAACATATCATTGTTCTTATTTCCAAGATCTATACAATCTCAATAAAAACAATACAATCTTATCAACTTAAAGAATTCAACTATATGTACCAATTTAAACAATATATTTTGATCGTGTCACAAATTGTGTCTCACTGTATTCAATCTATCGAGTATACTTGTGATATCTTTTATGATCATTGAACTTTAGATTATTGCGAATAGTCGAATCAGCACTTATAACATTGTTAACAAAATACTACTCAAAAGGCATCAAACTAACACTCTTTACGACTAATACTTTGGATAGAAGGATATAATCTTAGCTCTTCTCAAGTTTATGTGTAGGGTAAATTTTAATGTGGTCATTCAACTTGTGTGAAACAATTGGGTCACTCAACTTTATAAAGATACAATCAAATCACTTAACTTGAATTTTATTTCAAATCCAATGCACTTGTCTGGATTTGCCTGCTTCGGTGTTAAAATGTGACGGAATGTAAAATGGAACTTCTGTGAACTACAAAATTACCACATAATTGGAAACATTATTTCTTACCCAAAACCTATTTGTAATGTTATCCAGATTTTAATACTATAGATTTGCTTGCCTAATGTTGGGGAATCTTTAGACCCAAATGTGAAATAAAACCAATAACAAGCAACAAATCACTTATTTATTGTCTCTAGATGATTAAAGTTATTATTCCAATTAAATCCTAATTAAAAAATCACATAAACATTTAGATCAAAGCAGTAAAAAGTAAATAATACCAGAAATCGAGCGGAGGAAAACCTCTTGAAGAACTCTTCAAAAGTATCAAAAACCTTCAGGCAAACTGTAACGACCCAAATTTTGTATAGAATTAAATATGAATAGTTACCAAAATTTACTGGATAAAACTGTAACAATAAGTATTTTAATATGTTCTACATCCAACCAAACAATTAATTTTCAAACTTTCAATTAAAAGTGCAATCTAAACATATACATACACAAATAAACGTACGAGAATTAAATTTTGAAATAATGTATGTTGCAATTAAACTTAAAAGGAACAAAGTTAAGTACTAAATTTTAGATTTTCGTCCAGCGAAATGAGGCACAACCACAATATCGAACCACCACGTTCCGACACGAACCTACTAACATGTGAGGAGTAGAGAAAAAGGGCGAGTACATGGGAATACCCAGTAGGACATAAAAATAATGNAACAAAGTTAAGTACTAAATTTTAGATTTTCGTCCAGCGAAATGAGGCACAACCACAATATCGAACCACCACGTTCCGACACGAACCTACTAACATGTGAGGAGTAGAGAAAAAGGGCGAGTACATGGGAATACCCAGTAGGACATAAAAATAATGGTGCAATCCCGAATAAAAGATTTAAAACATGTGTCAAAATATCATACCGTCATCATATTTTTAGAAATCGGTAAGAGCTTAATAAACAGCATATCTTTGATACCGGATGACCATAACATGCATATCATATCATATCTTTAAACATTCATAAGCATAATAATTTAAAAACATGAAAATAAATAGTTTAAATGGGATAAAACAATTGCACCTCGTTATCCTACCTTGTTTGATTGAATAAGTTCTTGAAAGATGAAAAACCCCAAAATCATGTTCCAACTATTATCCTGCCTCTGCTTGTGTGCCGTGCATAAATGTAAATGTTGTTTGTGTACCCACCATTAGGTCATATATCTATATGTACATAGGCAATAATAATCTAAACCTCTAAAAAGTTGGTGCATAGTGGGAAACGTGTGGGAGTGGGATAAGATAATTGGATAAGAGTATTTGAAACAAAATTTTGACTAAGTCTTATCAATTTAGGATATCCACTCATGTCAAATTAACCACAAAAAAAAAAAAAAGAAGAAGAAGAAGGAAAAA
>CAIGRK010117558.1:0-16075 GCA_903798315.1 Fraxinus greggii
CTACTAATCACAAGGTTCTTGTGTGGGCTAGTCATTTAGGTTGGAGCAACCGGGTTTGGGAGCGAGAGTGAAAGGGTTGTCGAGGTGGTGGTGGTGTCGATCCACTGAGCCCGGATTTGGTGTTGGAAATCGATCTTGGCGGCTGGTTTTATCCCACAGCTTGCAATCGAGTAGTAGCTAATTTATTTGCTTCGTAAAAACTCAAGCTATTATCCGCAAAAAGAAGGTGATTCAATCTTGGAGTTCCTTGGTATATACGAATACCAAGTACATGATTTCTCCTTTCAGCTTCCTTCAATAGACTGATCAATCCTTCGGTGCATAGAAGAAATAAGTAAGGAGAAATAGGATCTCCTTACCTTAAACCCCTTGAAGGAAAAATACAACCGGTTGGAGAGCCATTAATGATGATCGAAAAAGAAGCGGTTGAGACACACTTCATCACCAGATTAATAAAACTTCCATGAAAGCCCAAATTGTGCATAACCAGTTCAAGGAAGGACCATTCCACTCTGTCATAAGCTTTGCTCATGTCAAGCTTAAGGGACATGCAACCCTTCTTACCCTTCTTCTTTCTCTTTAAAAAATGGAGCACTTCATATGCTACAAGTACATTGTCTGAAATAAGTCTCCCTTTAATGGAGGCTGACTGTGTTTTCGAGATCACCATAGGAAGCACTTGTTTTTTCCTATTCGCCACAACCTTGGAGACCAACTTATAAAGGATATTACAGAGGCTGATAGGTCTGTAATCCTTGACTCTTTGGGAATTTTTTGTCTTAGGAATAAGTATAATAAACGTATGATTTACATCTTGGGGAAATTCACAAGTATTTAAAACATGTAAGACAACATTTGTTATAGAAGGGCCAATATGAGGCCAAAACTTTTGGAAAAAAATAGGAGGAATACCATCAAGGCCCCAGGGGCCCTTTTAGGATGCATTTCCTGCAGTGCCTGAGAGATTTTAGTTGATGTGAAAGGTTGAGTCAGCTCATCATTCATATCAGTAGTGACTCTACTTTCCATGTTAGTTAGAACAGCATCTTGATTTCTGGAGCCATTAGACACGAACAGATCAGAAAAATAGTTGATGATCAACCGATCGCACGCTTCTCCCTCCTACCAGAACCCTTGATCATCCAATAGTTTTGTAATTGAATTTTTTTCCTTCTTTGGGAGGCTTTTTTTGCATGGAAGAAACGTGTGTTCTGATCTCCTTCTTCGAGCCAAGTAGCCTTGATCTTTATTTCCTCATGATCTCCTCTCTGTCCATCCAAGTTTGCACTTCTTCAGTAGCTTTTCAAAGATCATTGGTGTTGATAGTTGTTGGATTCTTATTTTGGATTTGAGCTAGCTTTGAATGGTTGATAGTTGTTGGATTCTTACTTTGGAATGGTTTAGGTCCTTTTAGTGATTGATTAACACCATCAAGCTGAATCCAAATCAGAATGTGTTCTGAGTATGTTGTTGAACCGTGGGTGATGGAGGCATGTACATAAAGACGACACCAGGAATCATTTAAGCAGAAGCAGCTCAACATTTCGAAAATTTTTGCACTGTCTTGTCTTCCATTACACCATGTGTATTTAGGGCCATTGAATCCAAGGTCCCAGAGCTCACAATCAAAGAACATCTGTTTGAAATTTTCAACCTGCTGCCTAGGTCTATCTCGACCTCCCCATTTCTCTTCATTTGATAAAATTTCGTTGAAGTCGCTAAAGACAAGCCATGCATCTAGAGCTCTTCAATTTCCTTAATAAGTTCCATACCTCCGTGCGTTTACATGTCTCATGGTGGCCATAGATTCCAGTTAGGAACTAGCTACTTAGGGGTGCTTCAATTTTAGCATCAATGTGGTTTTTGGAGTAACTTAGAATAGATAAAAGAATCTCGGATCCCAAAGAAGAGCAATGCCGCCACTGCGTCCCACTGCCTCAACATTAAAACAACCGTAAAATTTTAGTTTAACTCGACAAAATTCCATATTTGTGTCATTAAGTTTTGTCTCTTGCAAAAACAAAACATCGGGATCTTCCTTTCTGATAAGGTCAGAAAGAGTACGAATGCCACGAGGGTTCCCAAGCCCTTGTGCATTCCAACTTAGTATTTTCATAAGGATTCGTGGGGCTGAATTTCATGCACCATCGAATTCTGAGCATTGGAGCTGGACACCTGTTCATAAGATTTACCTATACCCTTCAAGCGTTTAGAATGTCGAACAGATTCCCCATTTGCAGGAGAAAGTTCCATAGATCTCTTTTGGCTAGCTGAGGACGTGGACATGCTAGAGCTGTGTATCTGATTTTATTTTTTTTGACTTGTTTCCATCATCTAGTTTGATTGGCACCCATACCAGTAATTGATGTCTTACTAGAGTTAGGTAAATCAACATCAGTTTGTTGAGGGACAGGATTATCCTTAGGCTGAAAATTAGGAAGGTCACTGCTGTCCATACCATTTTCCATAACCTCATTGATGTCAAGATTATTTTCCATAGAAACTATGATTCCAAATTGATATGGCGACTGTTCCAGAAATTTCGCCTTCATCAATTCCCTATTATGTCCATCCATAGTCCTTTCCTATAATGGCTCCTAATTTTTCGGTATTCTGCAATTGGTTGCAGGCACCGGAGTTTGTTCACCAACCTGTTCACCATTGTTCTGGCCATTGGAACTTGAGTGATTCCTCTGCTACTCAGTGGTTTGAGGCTGCAGTAGTTGGTTACGGACCGGACCACCATAATCTCCAAAGTTTCCAACATGTAGCCAAGGTCCATAGGAGTAATCAGAGGTTGTGTATGCCTCCATGGTAGATCGCCACTGGGAGCATTCCTTATGAGTATGTCCAAGAATGCCACATAGATCGCAAAAATTCGGAAGGCACTCATAAGCAAAACGGACCCAGAAAGGCATGTAATATCCCATACAAATCCTCTTACCGCGTAGGAGAGGCTTGGAGATATCAAGGCCTATCCGGACACAAAGGAATTCACCTCTAGCTATTTCATTTTTATCAATATCAATTTCAATAATTTTTTAAAGTTGCTTGCCAATAGCATCCCCCATTTTCCAGTCTCAAACCATGATAGGAAGATCATGAATTCTTACCCAGAGATTTGCCTCTGAAAAGAAGATGTTATCAAATTGTTCAAGGCCATCAATCTCTTTGGTTAAAACCAAATGTTTGTCAAACGCCCACGGACCCTCGCGCATGACACGTTCCTTATCCCGTATGTCCTCAAATTCTACAAGGAACAGGTTGGGGGAAATGTCGCGAATGCTCAAACATAAGCGCTTCATAGAATTCTTGAGTGCCTCTTTATTGAAGTGTTTACTGGACAAAAGTTTGAATAACAAACATTTTCACTCCGATGGGGAGTCAGCATCTCTTTCTTCGATTGCTAGAACTTCCTCTTCCTGTTCTATGAGAGACAGCTTTTTACACATGTTTCCAATATCCGATTCCATAGCGAGTGCGCGTGATAAAAACACTATAAATCTTGCACCAAATGCAGGGGGAAAACCTCTATTCCGACAGCCTTCAAGAGGAAAGAGTGACCTCTACTCAGGGGTACCTTTATTCAAGGACCTTCAAGAGGAAAACCACTTTAAGAACTTGTTTATGATACTTCTGAATTCTTAATATTTTAACTTGTTAAATGCCTTGATTAAGCCACAAATACTTATTTATGAGAATTGGATCTTTGACAAGGGATAATTAGCTTAGTTGATTTTTGAAGAATGAAACAATCAAAAATAAGGAGAACCCTCATTTATTCATGTGTTGAGTTAGTAAGATCTAACCAAACTAGAGAGTGTGATGATTAGTATAAAAAAAAAGTTTCAACCTTAAATCTCACATTGGAAAAAGAGTTAAAAAAATAAGTTTGGAAGTGGGAATCTTACGAGATAAGAGAGGAAATATTTGACCATTAAGGGTCAGACTTTCATCAACTTATGAATTTATGATGCTTTATATGAATTTTTACACACACACACACACACACATATATACACACAGATTTTGCATTGGATAAGTAGAAAGTAATTTTAGTATTGTGATTTTGTAGCAGTTCATAATTTTAATACATATATTTCAATCCTAAGACCAAAAGCAAATTATCTCACCGCATGTGTTTGAGAATTTTGTTTACGTTAAGTTATAGTTTTGTTTGAGAATAAACAAATATTCAAGTGTGGGGATATTTGATAAGTATATAAATATTTTGTATATTTATCTAGATCATTAAATTAGAGTATTTGTTAGTAATTTTGATGAGTTATAGCTTAATTATGTGTTAGTTATGTTTGTTAGGTTGAACTCAATGCAAATTGGTTAAATCAAAAGAAATGAACAAAAAAAAAAAAAAAGGAAGCAAAATCAAAAGAAATTCAAAGTTCGGAGACCAAAATGCAAGCAACCAATAATTGATTCGAACCATAAAATGATGTTTGATGATCACATATGATCAATTTGATGCAATTAGAAGTCAAATGAGTTAAATATAGTTAAATTATTCCTTCAAATCAATTTGCAATCGAAAAATTTATGCTCCATTTTGAGACCCATTTTTTGGGTGGCAAACATTCGAATTGGAAAATTTATATTTCTAGAAAAATTGTAGACCTCCGAGTTTCTTTCGAATTCACTTTGAATCACCTCTATCGGATATCAAGAAAGAAAATTATAACCAGAATATCGAAGGCTGCTTAGGGACGAAAATGCGCGAAATGCGCGTGTGCGAGATATAAGCTAGCGCGCCCGCTTGTTCAAAATTGAACGTAGAGCATTTCAATTCTACGACGTGGGGGCAAATTTCCATCAACGGGCCAACTTTTCTTCTATGATTGAATCTCCTTTAGAACTCGAATTGGATGTATTTCTTTATCTAATTTCATCTCCTATTAGTATAAGATCTGGGCTAAATATTGGGGAAAAAAAAAACTCTCTATTGCCTCTTCATACACAATAATATAATCAAATTCATCAAAACAAGATAATGAATTCAACACTTTTGAGAGAGAAGATCAAACTCAAGCAAGGAATTAAAATCAATTACATCAAGATTTTAAAGAATCCAACATTGGAATTGAAGATCAAGATGTGCATTATTTTATCATTCGCGTTATATTTTTCTATTATTCTTCTTGTAATTTACTTAAAACATCCTTTGCTAAATCCCTTTTTTGTATAGAATGAAAATGAACCCTATAGTTTATTTATTATAAATCATGACTAGTAGTTTAATATTTCTTACATTTCTTGACTAATTTTACATACACATTGCATTATTTAATTGCTTGATAACTAATTAAATAATTAGTTGCTTGTTATAGTGTTGGAAGACTCACAATAAATTTAGAACGCGTTACCAAATTAACATATACGCATTAAATGTTATGAATAATATTTATCATGTGTGCAATTATAAAAATAATCTAAAATTTAATGCACTCTTATCATTCAAATTTGGGCTAGGAATGGATGAATAGAATTAATTTATCTTGAAAAAAAGTTAAACATATTAGCTTTATCGATTGTCAATAAATCATAAATATGACTAGATTATAAATCAAGAATTTAAATAGATAGCAATAAACATTCGAAATCCAATATAATCATCCGTAATTTAATATAAAAATATTTTTTTTACCACTTTCTTAAATACTTTATCATAAAATCAAATCAAAATCTCTCTTTTGTTTACATAACTCGAATTCCATAAAAAAACTAGTATTTGAATTTAAACTTATTCCATGTGGGACGATACTTTTAACTTACTAAATCTATTACTTGTCATTGATCCCGTACGCTTGCGGGATTTTAACGAACAAATAGAATAGCTTGACTCTATACAATGACATAATAGCTTCAAATGCTCTTTTGGTCTAAGTAAATAATATAATTTATAACTGTACATTTGGTGCAAAATGTTGATTTATATCAGTTTTCAAAATATGAAATGTGGCAGTGATGGTGTGCATGGGGCGGTTAGATTTGCATATAATTTTTAATTAGTCTTAATTCAAATATATGCTAATTGGATTTTAAAAAATGCTAATCGGAGGCTAATTAATGTTCAATAAAAGTACATTAATGTTTTGTCAAAGAAGTATATGTTTTAAAGAAAATCATTTTAAGTGCAAATGTTTGAGGTTCCCCATTTATTTTTTAAAGGTAATTATTGGAATTGAATGGTTAATTTGATAAATGGGTTTTTAAAAATGCACGTGAATTAAAATACAGTGATAAGCCTTGTGAATCATTTAACATTCCTCGAAACAGCATGCCTTGGCAGAAAAGGTTTTGACAATGTTATTATAATTTAAAATTTGGAGATGTCATTTGGGGTTTTGACATATTATTATAATTTAAGATTATCCAAAGCATCTAGCTATAATTATTAAAGTATTTGTAAATTCAACGTTTGATAATAATCTCCACCCACATGTAGTTCTAAATTTACAAAAATTGAATTGACATTGATTAATTCAATAAAAAGATAGTCTTCATAGCATTAATATACGTGTTTATCTTATGTAGCGGGTCCTAACATTTTCAATGACTATTCGTATTCCAATTCTATGAGTTGATAACATTTTTGACTAGAAGGAGAAAATTCTCCTAACATTGGCGTGTATGGATCTCAACTTGACACTTCACGTGGATGAACTACTTGTCCTTGTGGAATCAAGCTCTATGAAGACTCATGTCAGTAAAAGATTAGGGGATTAATCTCTCAATGTGATGAGGCCAAATACTTCATAAAGACTATTGAAGAGAAATTTTTAAGTTCTGACAAAATGTTAGCCAGCATCCCAATAAAAGGCTTTCGGACATGAAGTTTGACAATCGTAAAAGTGTGTGTGAGTACATAATAGAAATGAGAGATATTACTACTCGTCTTAAATATTTTAAGATAGAGATTTTCGAGTCATTCCTTATTCATTGCATTCTGAACTCTCTTCTTATAGAGTATGGTCCATTTAAAATATCATATAACACATATAAGGAAAAATGGACCGTGAATGACTGACAATGTGTGTTCAAGATGAGGAAAGGATAAAGCATGAGAAGTTGAAAACTACTCATCTAACAACTCATGCTAGAGGAAATGAGAACAATGGTAGATACTGTCCTAAAATAGAAAAAAAAATGCCAATGAAACAAAAAAGCTATAAGGATGTTTGTTTCTTTTGCAAAAAGAAAAGGCACATGAAGAAGGACTGCTTAAAATATAAGAAATGACTCGAAAATAAATGTATTCTTGTCTCATTCGTATGTCATGAATCTTATTTTGCTAATGTTATAAACCATACGTTGTGGATTGATTTGGTACTACAATTCACATTGCCAATAATAGCAGGGTTTTTTAGACCTAAGGAGGGTGGGCATAGGTTGGGTCGGGTTGGGTCGATTTTTTACCCAATTCAAACCCAACTCAACATGATCGGTTTAATCAAAATTTAACCCAATCCAATCCTTGTAAAGGTTGAAACCCAACACAACCCAACCCAATCAAGCATAGGTTGGGTTGGGTTGAGTTTGTTGGTTTGTGATAACTTATCAACAAAGATTAAAGTCATCCAATTTTCTATTATACTAAATTCGAATAGACAAAATTAAATAGTAAGTAAATAAATAAATAAAATAGTTAGACTATCCACTCGTACTTTTTAGGTTCTTTTTACTGTTTAGGAATTTTATTTCTTTTCTTTTTCTTTTTTTTTTAAAGCAGACGGGTCGGATTGACGGATTTAATTGGTTTTCATGGGTTAATCCATAACCCGACCCGAGCCGACCCGCCTACACACCCAACCCGTGTAAAAACAAAAAAAAAAACCAACCCAAACCGACTGTGTTGGTTCGGTTTGAGAGATTTTGACGGGTTTGGTCAGGTTTTGCCCACCCCTAACTATAACCAAATGAGCAAAATATCTATTTTAGAAATCAGTTGGGATCAACTATTGATAGCGTAAGAACCTCTAGATTAATTTTAAAAACTGATTTTCATTTTGATCTTAAAAACACTTTTTATATTCCAATCTATTTTCGTAATTTAATTTCCATTTCAAAATTAGCACCGTTAGATTTTAAATTTGTATTTGGAAACGGAAGATTTAGTTTATTTTACAATTTAATTGTCATTGGACATGGTGTTTTGGTTGGTAACTTATATAAATTTGATTTGGATCCCACTTATAAATGTAACTTTTTCGACTTGAATAATAGTAGTATTGGCAATAAGCGTAGCATGGTTAAAAAGAATTCATCTGAATTATGCCATGGGAGATTAGAACATATCGCTATAGAGAGACTCAAAAGATTGATAAATGATGGTATTTTACCAACTCTTGACTTTACTGATTTTGGAACTTGTATTGACTGCATAAAAAGAGAACAGACAAACAATACCACTAAAGGTGCCAAAGGAGTTCTGACATTCTTCAGATTATTCACACAGATATTTGTGGACATTTCTTACTCCTTGTCTAAATGGTCAGAGATATTTTATCTCATTCATAAACTACCACTATATATATATGTATCTCTATCTTCTAAATCATAAGGATGAGGTACTAGATGCCTTCAAGATTTATAAAACAGAAATTGAGAAACATAAGGAAAGAAAAATCAAAATTATAATGTTAGACAGGGGTAAAAAATATTATGAATGGTACACAAAAAATAAGGACAAATGCCAAGTCCATTTGCTATATTCTTAGTAGAACAAAACATTGTGGTGCAATATACGAGGCCAAGCACACCGCAATAAAAACTAGCTGAAAGACGAAACAAAACCTTAAGGGACATGGTTAGGAACATGATGAGCAATTTAAGTCTCTCGTCACATTTATGGAATTAAGCGTTAAAACTGCATCGTATATCTTAAATAAAGTTCCATCTAAGGCAGTATTTGAAATTTGAAATGGATGAAAACCTAGTTTGGAGTTGCCCAATTGAAGTGAGGGTTTATAATCCTCACATAAAGAAATTGAACGCGAGGACAGTTAGTGGATATATCATAGGCTATTCGGTGAACTACAAAGGTTATATATTCATCACACATTCCAAGAATAGTCGAAGTTAGAAATGCAAAATTTCTAAAGGAATAGGAAGTGAGTTTCCTTGAATTATCGTTTTTCAAAAGAAATTAAAGAATCTGCTGGGTAATCTTCCAGTCAAGGTATTTGCCATATTAATTGACTTCAACTGGGACGTTGCTCCATCTGTGAATCCCATGTCAAATCATTAATATACAACTGGTATTAATAGCCACTCGAATTTGGTTTTGAAGATTTCGTCTTTGAATCAATAGCCAAATTATAAATTTCAATAAAATTACAAGTTAAATAATATTGGTGGTCATTAAACTTATAATAATATTCAAATAGAGTCTCTAAATCTTTTTTTTTTTCTTTTAATCAAGTCATCCCACTCTCATGTTGACTTGCCACATTTGCATGTTGTTAAATATCAAGAATCACACAACACAAAGTTTGCATTACCCCCAGGAATTGAGCACTGTAGTAAATATCGAAGGCTGCCAAGAAATTTCATTGACAATAAAAAAAACCACACAATGAACAGCCTAACCATGAAGAAAAAGAGAAAAGATCACTGGAACTCAACAAACTGAGCACAATATAAATAAACAATAAACAGATGGAAAACATCAATAGAATAGTAATCTCAACATTAGTCTGCCAGCATCAATTACATACTGGCTAGAGGCTGCAAAGTTTTCTGCGCAAATAAATCCATATGACACTTCAAGTCAATGACAGCAAGGAAGCTATGGGTCGATGTGAACTTCTTGTTCGTACATGATTGTGAGAGGAGGAGAAACTAGAGAGAGCCAAATGCAATGCCAAAGATGATTTGATGACATTGGCCTAACTAAAAAAATGGAATGATTACAAGGAAAACACCAGACAGACAGACGAAAGGTCCATGACAACAACTGGTCTCAGAAGACCAAAACTCATTTCAACTCGATTTGATTAAAGTCCCTTCTGGCAACTAACAAATACATATCTGGCAACATCGAATGAAATACTATTCATTTAACAAAATTGAGGACTAAGAAATTCGTTTTACATCTGGAAAGCAATAAATAAGTACAACGAACCTTGTCCAGTGATGACAGAAAAGCAACTCCATCTAGTTTTTATCTGCTCATGCTGTACAATTTAACATGTACATTTTTCCTCTATGAATGCACTATGTTAGATGTATGATTTCTGACGAGAAAGAGCAGAGCAATATCCTGTCTCTTAATTAATTTGATTATGATTTGCAGGATGCTATTTAAGGCATTCAAAATCAGCTAAGACAATCATCAGCTCGATGTCCAGCTACGCATTTCCCTTGGAGAATAATTGGTTTAGCCTATTCGAAAGTTCACTACCGCTATGTGAAATAAGATATACAATAAATGCAACATATACTGCTGTTCCAGCACAAACAAGGAAACCGAAAAGCAGCCCATTAACTTCAGACAGAAAAAAGTCTAGCAAAAGATATCCATTAATCACCATCACCAGGCCAGCCACTGTCCATGCAATTCTCTGCATTACAGATTAACATTAGTACGATAACATAGCATTAATAGATCCTTGTTTACACCCTCAAAATAGAAGATATTGATCTGTTTCTATCACTCAAAATCCCGAGGTCCCCGACAAGTCATGTAGCAAACTATAATAAAATGGAACTGGACTTTACTGGTTAGCTAATAGTTGTAGAGAAAATTGATAAAGGTGATCTAGAGTTCCAGAATAGGGAGCAATGAATTGTTTTACAAGGAATGACCGTTAGAGATGTGTTTGTAATTCTTAGTTTCTTGTGCCAAAGAATCACAAAAACACTAACAGACATTTTGTTTAGGCAGGCAACACCAGAAATAACTAGATTTCTAGTATTTTATTTATCAATGCGAATCCTGCATGATTTGCATGCAAGCTGTATATAACTTGCTATAAAACAAGGCAGCAGTATTCATTGAAATCCACTTTGAAGGATATTGACTTTAAGAGAAGACATTGATTCCAAAATTATATAATCTCAAGAATGCAATCAATTAAATTTTTCAGTTAACGGATACCTCATGAGATTTAGGATTTCAGTTGTAAAAATAAATTATGTTAAGCAAATAGTTCTCTATTTCTAAATGAAACAGAATACTTATATCATATAGCTTGCATCTGCTTGAAGCAATGTATTGTGCAAATTAATTTACGAACCCTAAACTAACTGTAATACTATGTATTTTTTAGGACTAGGAAGTCGTGCATTCTTCATAAATTTATTTTCTTGCGTTCTACTATGTCATCTTCGTAAACATAATTTTCAAAGCATTGGGTTGCACTAGAATGATGTAACAGTGAAGTTGTTGATTTACCTCAAGAGCAGGCCCAATTTTGAAGACTCCCATGACCTGCTCCTTGGATACCAAGGTGAGAAGTGGGATGAGTGCAAAAGGTATCTGTATAGACTGTAGGACATTGAGCCATTCATTCAATATATCTAAGGATGCTTCTGATTTGTTGAAAACCAGTGCCACAATTATAGTTGGTATTATTGCACAACTTCGAGTTATTAGTGCCCTCGAAGATTTCTTTAAACGAAGGTTAAGAAATCCTCCCATTATAAACTGTCCAGCATATGTGCCAGTAATCGTACTACTCTGCCCAGCTGCCAATAATCCAATACCCCATATGTAGAGAATTGGAAACAGTCCACCACCATACTTTTCTTGAAGATACTGTCCTGCATTTACTAATCCTATACTATCTGCTTGTTTACTGCCATAGAACCCTTTAGCAAATACAGTTGTGACAAATAGATTGATCATGAAGGAGACAAGAAGAGCAACTGAGGACTCAATTGCATAGTAATTAATGGCCTCCTGGACCTGACCTTTCTTGTTAGGGTCAATCTTCCTTGACTGCACCAAAGCAGAGTGCAGAAAAACATTATGAGGCATTATTACACAACCCACAACTCCCACAGCTTGTCGAATTGTTCTTGAGCTGAGCTTTGGAACCAAGAGACCTGTAGAGGTTACAGACAGACATGATTAGCAATCAATACAGATGCCTTTTTTAATTTTCCTTTCAGTTCCTATCTCTTTCCATCTTTCCTCTTGTTGGGGAGGAGAAAAGGTTATATATAGGTAATATATCCCATCCTTTTCTTTACAAGTGTGCAGAGAATAACAAAGTGACCAACCTATTAGAAGCTCCTTTCCACTGGGTTTAGTGTCAGTAAACATCCAAGCAAACGAAAGTGCCATTGTTGAAATAAGAACAGCAAAAACAGCTTCCAACTTCCTCACTCCATAGTTTTCAAGAAGTAAAAACATAAAACTGTATAACAAGTTAACAAAATCAACTTTAGTAATCAAATTGAAACTCCCATGAAATAGAATGCATACTGGTACACATGCACAATACAGAGAGTATAATATTGAAATTCCTTTTGGTGGTTCATGGGTAGGAAGCTTGAGCCGAGCCAAGTGTCCACCGTCCAGCACGCTCAGCCCATCACGTTAGCCAGCTCGTGCTCACATATGGGGTGAGCTGAGAGCGAGCTGGCTCGTTTCAAAAAAATCCCAACTCGGTTCGCCTCACCAACTCGCCCCTTGGTAGGCTCGCAGCTCGCCAATTTACTTTTTTAACTAAAAATTATATTTTCACTCACCGACTATTAGCTCGCTCACAAGACACTTAACACCCCAATATGGGATAAGGGAAGATTAATAATGAATTTGATATTATGTTGTATTTTCAATTGTTTATTTGGATGAGTAATCTAGGATTCTCTTTCAGAAATATAGTGATTAGACAATCCAAAGGGGTGCCGGGATAGTTTATCGAGCAATCGGGATAAGCTGCAAAGATATATCTAACTTTGTATGTCCTCCCTCCATCCCTCTCAACATACATGTCTACCTACAATTTTACAGGCCTCCACAATCCCATTCCCACAACCTGTACCTCCATCTTCACCTCCATCCCTTCACTGCCACCCCCTTACCCCATCTTCAGCCTTCAAATTCACCACCATCCACCACTCAGTTCCCCAATTTCCATCACCATAGGATCCTAACCACGCATCATCAACACAGCTCTGGTAACCCTTCTCCACCCTCCTCAAAACCCAGACCCACATCTCCTGTACAGCAACTGGCCTACGACTTCTCTAACCTTGCCCCCTTCAACCCAACACCAATCGAGAACTCATCTCATACCAATAACGAGATTGTCTTAGTTTAGAAAAGTGCAGAGAGGGGTCCCTTTTAGATGTAAGTCTGTGCAAGTCTAGACCCTTACTCATTGCTTTATTTCGATCTTTCAACTTTTGGGTAAAAAGTGGATGAATAGGTTGGAGAAGAAGATGCAAAAATAATATTTTACCATGTTCAGTCCCTTGGTTAATTTTAAGAAACCAAAAATAAGATTGATTGAGAAAGAAAACCAAGACAAATAATAGTATGTTATCAATCCAAAGATGATTGGCTTATCATGGAACAGGACCAAGTAAGACATAAGTGGTATCCTAGTATGATAACACCCAAATGCAATCAAAAAAGGAAGTCCACGTTCAGATACATGGAAAAACAGTCTTTTTCTCACGCAACTAGCAGTATGTGACAAAAATATAGCAACTCCCACCACAAAAAGTGCCTTTAATGCCAAACTAATATCATCTTCCACCAACAAGTAATGGTACCAACTTTCACCAACTATATATAACTTTATATATTTACGCGCACGCACGCACGCTCTACCAAAGTAATGTTAGCTTCCACCAAAAATAAAAAGTACAACTCGGAGTGACATGCAGAGTGTAACTCACTATCAAAAAAACACACGTAATAATTTCTTATTAATCGAGAATTAAACTAAACCTACACTGAAGAAATTAACGAAAATGAATTTGAGTCTAAGAGAGGAAAAACCCGTATTTCGAATTTTAAGAACATCTATAGTACTGCCTTAATTATCAGATTTTCCCCATAAGTATGTAAAAGAAAAAATATGATTATTGAATATATTATCAAGCTTCAAAACAATATAAAATGAACTTTCTCAATCTCTGGTTTTCTAATTAGTTCCAGGTGAAAAAAAATATAGTCCTCATGGTAGTATTTTTCCAAAATTTGTTATCTAAAAATGATAAATAAAATACAAAAAAATAAAAAATAAAATAAAGATACCAATCAGAGGCAGTAATCAACACCCCAGCCCAAAGGGGGATCATCCCACGGCTCAAAATCTGGATAGCAATTGCACTGCCAATAACTTCTTGAATATCCGCCCCAATCAAAGCCAGCTCCGCCATGAACCAAAGCAAAAGCCGTGCCCAATCAGGGTACTCCTCCCGGCACAGCTCGGCCAAGTGCCGGCCGGTTGCCACGCCCACTCTCACTGACAGAAGCTGGATCAATAGACCCATCGCTGTTGCCCACATCAATAACCAGAGTAACGAATAGCCGGCAATTGCTCCGGCCTGCAGATCCCCCTCCAAATTACCAGGATCCAAGAACGCAATACTCATCAAAAAACCGGGACCCGTAAATAACCACAATTTCTTAAACGAAAACGGTGGCACACTGCTAAAATCTGTGGAGCTGGTGGAATCCAATTCGAAATCAAGAATCAAAATCTTTTCCCCGGATTCATACGCAACTTCTTCTTCATCTCCTTGTTCTGTTTTTACAATAGTTTCAGTTGACCGGAGTGGTGAGGGCAATAGACGATGAGATTCATTTACTTGTTCCGGTTCTTGCGCTTCTAATACTTGGACTTTGGGGGAATTTGAGGGTGTATTGTCTTGTTCTTGAAGTGGGTTCATTGTAGTATAATTCGAATTTCCACTTCCTTTCCCCATGAGATGGGGTTTAGGTTGGGGAAGGGAGGTATGCGGTGTATGGTGGTGGCTACAGGCCAAGATGACGGTGGAGAATCTGGCTGCTCGCGGGATGGAATTTATATATTAGTTTCACGGAGAAGTATGGCCTCCACGCGGTGATTACATATATCGGTACGGTTGGCAATAGTTTGTTGCCATGTAAGAATTTGTTGAGTGCTGCGGCATGCGATGCTATTTGTTGTAATCGTTCACATTATTTGTTAAGCATGCTTGGTTAAGCTTAAAAAATATATATTTTTTTAAGTTTATTCATAAATTTTGTAATAAGAATTTTGTTTTTCCCTAATTGGTCAAAATTTAAATAAGCAATAAATTCGTTTGTCAAATCTCAAGTTCATTATTCATATAACGTGACTTTATAAAGTTTTTTAACGTCACTTCGAGCGTTCTTCTAATCGGTAAATATGATTGGATAAAATATCGTGTTTGACAAGATATAATTTTGCCCTACATAGATAAATCATTTTACGTTTTTAACTCGTCATGTATCGTGTAACATTTCATTTTTGCCGGGCCAAATGTGGTCCCATATTTGAAATGTTGTACTATAAATAGTCTAAATTTTAGTAGCTACGATTTTTAATTGGTAGCACCATATAGGTTGAAAAGATTGAAAATGAACATATGTTTTACTATTAGGGTCCGTTTGATAGCAATGGTGAAAAATTGACGGAAAGAAAATGTTTTACACGAAATTGAGTTGCCTAGAAATTGTTTTACTGAGAATTGTAATTAATTGTGTTTGATTAGTATAATTTTTCATGAAAAATGTTGAAAGTTTGGTATCCATTTGGCTTCGTTTTTTATGAAAATTGTCCATTAAAGTGATAATGTTTTCTACCATTGGGTTTAAAATTTGTTCCAATTACCAAAAAAAAAAATTGAAAAAAAATAATCATACCGAATACCATTCGTTTGGCTTTGTTTTGCATGGAAATTGTCAATAAAAGTGAAATTTTTTTTTACCATTGTGTCTAGAATTTTTTCTAATTGCCAAAAAAAAAAAAATGGAAAATATTTACCCACCAAAACATCAAGAATTTATTTTCCTCAAAAAGGTGGAAAATTTGAAAACTTGAAAAATATTTTCCCAGGAAAATTTTGCTTATCAAACACTACAAAAGTAGCC
>CAIGRK010117596.1:0-17355 GCA_903798315.1 Fraxinus greggii
CTGTAGATTAAAATATCATTAAAAAATCACAACAAACTTGCCTACAAACGTACGCAAAACATGGTTTATTAAACGCATAAAAGTGCTCGGTGTATTAGTGAGTCCAATTGACATGACCAACCATTCATACAAGCCATATTTAGTTTTAAATGCAGTTTTCCATTCATCACCTTCCCTCATTCGAATTCGATGGTAACCACTCTTAAGATCAATTTTACTAAATATGCATGATCCATTTAATTCATCTAGCATATCATCTAATATAGGAATAGGACGATGATACTTTAACGTTATATTGTTGATTGCCCTACAGTCGATACACATCCTCCAAGTTCCATCCTTCTTTGGTAAAAGTAGTATTGACACGGTACATGGACTCATACACTCTCTCACATACCATTTGCTCATCAAATCTTTCACTTGCTTTTGAAGCTTCTTAGTCTCCCCAGGATTACTTCAATAAGCCGACCTGTTTGGAATGATAGCTCTAGGTACAAAATCAATTTGATGTTCAATGCCTCGAATGGATGGTAGTCCACTAGGCATGACCACCGGGAACACATTTTCGAATTCATGCAACAAAGAAGTAGCCAAATCGGGGAGGGGTGCGTTAGATTCCTCAAAATTGAAGAATGACTCCTTATAAACCAACAAGACCATAAGTCGGTTCTCAACTACTGCCCTCTTCAACTCACATCCCTTTGTAAAGTAATTCACTTTTGACTTTTTTCTCCTCTCACATGACTCTTTTACTTTTCTCTCTTGTGGCTCTACTAAATTTTCTCACTTTTAGCCACCTTATTATTTTCTCTCTTACTCTCGTATTGTGAAAGGTCAATCCATTTTCCCTTTTCTCTCAATCTTTCTCCTCCTCACTTTTCAACTTGATTTGATCTTCATACACTTGTTGTGGTGTCAACGGGACAAGAGTAATAGATTTTCCATCCTTATTAAAGTTGTACTTGTTTTTGTACCCGTCATGAATAATCTTTCTATCATATTGCCATGGCCTTTCCAACAAAATATGCCCAGTATGCATAGGAACTACATCACACGTCACCTTATCATGATACCGCCCAATTGAGAAACTCATAAATACTCTTCTATTCTTACTAACCTTTCCACACTCATTCAACAATTGCAATTTATAAGGCCTAGTGTGTTTTAGCATAGTTAACCCCAAATTTTTCAACAAGTGTTCTAATAGCCATATTGGTACAACTACTTCAATCAATAATCATGCTGCATACCTTATTGTTGACGGGCACCTCGTATGAAATATGTTCTTCCTTTGTTGCTCCAAGCTATATATTTTGATTTGAGCACTAAGAACTCGCCATGTTACCAATAGCTCTCCTATTGCATACTCCACTTTCTCAACATGACTAGCTTATTCCATTTTCGACATATCATCATATTCACCCTCACTATCACTAACCACTACGCCATTGTCTCAGAAGATAATTGTCCTTTTGTTTGGACATTGAGAAAGCAATGTCTCCTGATCCTAAGCACGTAAAACACTTGATATCCCGATTCCCAGATTGTTAGGAATCCACCTTAGGCATAGTCTTGTTAGAACTTTCTCTTTTCCCTTCGGTAGCTCAGTCCTACCTTTTGAAACCGTCTCATCACCTTTATTATTATTATCCCACTTTGGTTTCTAAGAAGACTTAGAACCCGAAGAGCTCAATGCGTATCTAGATGTCACATTCCTCTTCAATTGCCTTTCCACCTTCATACCTACATGTAGCATGTCTTCCAACTCCACATAATGTTGCAACTCTACCACGTTAGCTATATTCATATTCAAACCATTCAAGAACCGGGCCATGGTGGCCTCCCTATCCTCATCAACATTTGCTCTAATCATCGCAATATCCATCTCCTAGTGATAATCCTCCACACTTCTAGAACATTGGTAGAAGCTTTGCAATTTTTTATAAAGCTCCCGATAATAATGATCAGGTACAAACATATTCCTCAAGATGGCCTTCAATTCTTTCCAAGTATTAATAGGCCTCTCATGGTTTCTCCTCCTATATGTTACTACTTGATCACACCAAATAATAGCATAATCGAAAAATTTAAGCACCGCAATTTTTACCTTTTTTTTCCTCCGAGTAGTTGTGGCAATCAAATATCAACTCAACTTTTTCCCCCACTCCAAGTATGCCTCTGGATCACTCCTTCCTTTGAATGAAGGAATTGTCATCTTGATGTTGCCCATACTCAATACCATATCCAATAAGATCTCCACCCCTCCTTTCAAGCATAACTCATCTATTCCTCATTCTTTCTAACTCGACATCCATCATTGCATCCTTATCAATATCACTATCCGCTTCCCAATCACCAACATATTCCGCTCTTTGATCCCGCTTGCCTTGCCTCCTTGCATTAGGAATTTGATTAGATTTATCCTGACATAAATTAGCAAACTATGTATCTTGCATATCCAATCTATCTCTCACATCTTCAAACAGCCTCTCGAACGGTCGTATCACCTCATCGGACATGTTGACTTGATTATCCTTCCCGTTTGAAGTAGAACTATCCCTATCAAACATCCTAAATCTATTTTCGTATTTACCTTACATGTATATACTCGTGTATCATTCAAATTGGCATTTTCCCTCTATTAGTCTCACATCTCTGCCTTTTTTCCACTCAATGCTTTTTTGCAAGATTTCAAAAAATTAATTCGAACTCAACCAGGAACTATTCTCATAGAATTCAAACCGAGTTTTGAGTGAAATATTTTTTTGAAAATTTGAAGACTCAAGAAAGAAAAAGAATTGAATTAGCTGATTGGAATGGAATTTGAATTCAAGAAAGTGATTCTTGAATGTTACACAATAGATAATGTAGTTGGCCAGCAATTTTTGAGATAAATAACAACAATATATATATTAATTTCACTATTCATAGAATTTTCTGAATTTTTTTTCGAAATTTGTTTCTAATTTTTTTACTCAGAATCCAATTATAACATCGGCAAAGAAAACAGAAGTTAATTTGAACACAAAATGAGCACAAAAAACTTTTGAATTTTTTACGAAAAAATTACGGATCAAAAGACTTAAATAGAAGAACACAAAGAATGTAAGAAAAAAGAAATAAAGACTCAAACGAAAAAGAAAAATGATATAAACTTGATTTTAGAGCATAAGCTATGATACCAACTGATGCGAACTCACGTAGCAATTGTAACTACAGAACCCATGACAAATTGCAACAACCCAAGAAAGCCAAGAATCAACGTTTAAAAAACTCGACCCAATAAATTATTGAACCAATAACCAAGACAATCGCTAACAATATCTTGACCCGTTATCATAAAACTTATGAACCTTACTTTGAATTTGTAGAGCGTCACAAGAATATTATTCTTGATAAGCTCAAGATTAAAACAATGAAGAACGAGAAGAAAGTAATTTAGCCTCGCTATAGTAATCTCCATAATTGTGTCTATACATTGAATATAATGAGTCATATATATAGGAAACTCATAAAACTTAAATTAAAACGAAATTTAAGTCTTAAAGATATCAAAAATATATCATATAAGAATTTTAACTAAAGTAGAAGATTAAGCAAAAATTTGGAAAATCGCTCCCAGAATGAACTATGCGGCCGCATAGTATAATTCTATGTGGTCGCATAGAACAACCGTGGAGTTTCAGTAAAGGGCCGTGCGACAACTATGCGATTATGCAACCGCATAGTTGTCCCCAACAACCCCTTCTTCTGTTGCTTGCAACACGATGTTTCAATTGATTTCGGCCATCGACCCCTTTATAAAAATTGTTCTTTGGCATGTCAACTTTGACATTTCATCCATCGTAACTTGAGAAAGCAATCGCATAGCCTCTTTCACCTGCTTTGCTCTCGATCGTATTATCGGACCTCTTTCGACAATTAACGGATCCTTTCCCTAGCTTGATTTTGACGCGCTTGACTCCGTATTCACATCAACTCTCCTATTTTATCACTATGACATGCTAGTGGGGACAAGTCAAGACCCTTTTTCTTAGTCCAAGATTGGTCTCGCGCTTAGTGTCTTCAAAATTGGCATTGAGTGCCACTCGGAAGAATTGCTATTTTTTCAATATTACTTTTTAAGTTTGAACAACATATTTGCCATCTCTAGCATTTGGTAAGTAGCTATGAGCGATCCTGTTGTATTTGACCCTTTGTAACATAAAATAGAAGTACAAAGAAATGCAAGTCAGTTGCACTCTTAGCAACCCAATTTTCTTCTTCTTTTTACGTAATAGTTACGGTAGGATGAAGGCTTAATATTGAAGGTCAAATTATTGAAAGCGTATTATTAACATACATTTACTTGCTTCAAATGTAGTGAGATTTTATGTTGAATTTTATTGCAAAAAAAAGTCAGAAATAAATTTTAAAAAACTGGAAAAATCCCACCTTTTTTTTCAAATTAGAAATATAAAAAGGGAAAAAGAATCACTTACAAGATGAATGCAAAAATTTTCTCCAATTCCAATTTCAAATAGCTTAAAACCTATTCACGTAACCCACTATCTTCTCTCTTTCACAAATATCTTGCAGAACCAATTTCGATCGATGGAGATGTGAGTTCAATGAGTCAATCCAATAGGCTCTTCAACTGATTTATCTGTATCCTTTTTTGAAAAATTTTCTCTATTTTTGTGCTTGTAATTCAGTGGTTGAAGAAGAGAAAAAGGGAGACATTCTCTGAAGACGATTAAGGAAGTTACAATACAAGCTCAGATGCATAATATAATAATAGACTAGGCATTAATTCCGACTCAAAAGGTCTTAAAATCTCTTGCAGAAGAATGATGTATTGTTTGTGTAGTTTTATTACTTATAAATTAGCATGGCATTGTCAACGTAATAATATAATTTGGTGTTTTTTTATATATATTATTTCACAATTTTCAGCTAAAAAGCACACTTTCCACTCTCTTGGTGTTGTTATTATTGTTGTTGTTGTGTGTGTCAGAGAATTATTTTCAAACAAGCTAGTAGATTATACGTCAGTGTTTTTATGTATTTCCTCAAATTCCTCATCATATTTTATAGATCCCCTATTCCCCAAATTGAATACTTGTTTCTTTCTCTAACACCAACATCTCCTTGCAAGTACAATCTAAATTTTGGTTAATGGGTATACTTTTAGATTTGGAGAACAATTATATTATTTATAATGATTTTTGCTATATATTTTTTGCCCTCCCAAATAAAATATCCGGGCTCCGCCATAGCTTGTATTAGTACTCAAAAATCCCACAAGCAAAGCATCATTTATTATTGCGAGACGACAACATATTCACCATTGGTCGAAACGGCCGGCTCTTTCTCAGCCCACTTAATTATCTTGACAATTCTCTGTATTAGCACTAGAGGCAGATAATATGACATTGAATATCATTTCTCAGCTGTATAAGCCCACCTTGGTTATATTTCTCAGCACAATAGGAAGCTACGAGAATCATGATTTCAGCCATCTGGGGGAACAAAGGAAGCCAGTTCAACCGGTTCTAAGTGAAAACTGCATACTGCTCGGCTACTGGCTTGTACTATGTGTAAAGTTCCATGGTTTTTGGCTCGTACTTGGTGCATATAGATTTGGCAATGTTGGTCGCAGCGTCCACCAAGCCGTTGCGTTGCACTTCCGCAGCCAACTCTGAGCCTTACGAGTCATCGCCAAAGCTTAGTAAGCAATCTCTTTTGGTAGAGCCAGCACGTCACGGTCCAACTCGATTATGGACTCATGCACCTACACATCACGTGGTCATATTCAGCCCCTAGTTGGTAGAGATTAAAATCAGATTTTTGGTATCGATAAATACGCGTCACGCATGCTTCTGTCATCCTATATGTACAATATCCATGTACATACGGCATATCCAGTATTCTAAAACGCGTAATGCGTGGAGATGCATGGAGATCAAGCTTCGATCGATGCGTGCGCATAAGAGGCTTAGGTGTAAAAATGTGTTTTTATTTTAATAATATTTTAAATTTTAATCAATTTAAAAATTATTTAATAATACATACAAATTATATTACCAAATGCAGTTTTAAGAGCTTAACAAAATGAATATATTTTCGAATAATAAACAAGATATATTATAATAGTGTTAATTGAAATATTTGGAGAGTTTTTTAATTTTTTTTATAAATTAGTAAAAGATAGAAAAATGATTAATTAACTTAATAGAATATAAATAACTGTTTATACAATAGTATAATACACTACAGTCAAACTAAATATACAATACATTGTAACCAAATTAAATGTATAATACATTACAGTCAAACTAAACGTAAAATGTACAAAGCCAAATCAAAGGGATTCCTATTCTACATCAAAAGTTTACAACAAAATGCTTGGAGTTGCCCTCTATAAATTAGTTGAAGTTGACCAATAAGCGGGTAAGCAATTTTTTGGGCCTTCCAATATATAGGCTTAAAAGTTGAAAATTTTTGGGGAAAAAAATTCATAAATCAGATATTAGCTATGCACAAATCATTTTTCAGATAATACATTTCCAAAATTCAAAAGTCAGGTATTATATATATTATGTTAAATTAGTTTTCTGAAATCAAGCGTGCAATTACCTTCTATAGAAGGACTCATCGGCGATGGTATCAACATTTCAGGTCACTATTCGAAGGTTCACAAATTGAATATTCTCGTCGTAGATTAACAGAGTTATTGCCGTTGCCATATTTTATTTCTGTAAGTAGTTTGGAAGTGTGTTGAAGTCTCAATAGAAGATTCAAAGTTGTGACAAAAATTGGATATATTTGTTGCCATCGGTAGGTCATGCTATGTGATTGAATTTTACGTTTATGACACGTTTTTAACAAATTACTACATCCATTCATTGCAGTCGGTATATCATGCTCTGTAATCAAATTTTACTTTTGTTTCTAAAAAACATGTACATTGTTGATTGTAGTATGGTCAATGTTTATAGAATTCATCTAATTGCTCACATATGTGTACTTAAATATTATGAAGATGCACAAGTTTGTGACGTGAATTCAATATATTTGGCTGCATAATTAAAACACGTGATTACCATATGTGAGTTTGTTATTTAACTAATCATTGAAATATTATATATATACACATGTATATACGTGTGTGTGACCTGAAATCTGTTTGTGTGAAATCACCTCTATAACTATGAGTACACATGTACATTGACAACTGTTATATTAAAAATAGTGATGTGGACTATGTATATGATAATTTATGACCTAGAATCTAATCATGTGACATGTCACACTAAACTTTGACACTTGTTTATGATAAACTATGCAAGATAAATTGTGACATCCGTGAAATAAAATGTGACTTGATACATTTAAATCTGTAACGTACATTACATTCATACAATATATATAATATCATAGATAATTCTGTGATGTGCGTGAATTCATATCGTGACCTGTAGTTACATTGTGACCTGCATGAATTCATATTTGTGATGATTTTATATTTTTTAAACTGCAAAAATGGTGTATGTGCACGTATGTTTGTTGATTGAATCACAATTATCGTTGGTTTCGTTGGATCATAATTGCACTTATACTAAACTTGTGGATACCATTATGCTAATGGGTATGAATCGTGACCCTTCTAAATACCTGTTAAGCATTGATGTTACAACCGTAGAAATTGAGCAACAAACTATTACGGTTCCAAATGAAGTAAAAACTATTGGAGAGTTGTTTTCATTATAGGATGTGGTATTAGACATATGCGATGCATCGATTGAACCAACAGGTCACATATTTGAACAAGAAGTCACAGTTTTAAATATTGCTGATGCTAGAGAGGTAGAAGAAGAAATGGTCTTCCGTGATAAAGAGATTTAAAATTGAGCCTTTTTTTTTTTTTGCAATACAAAACATATTTGAGTTTATGGTTATTCGATCGGACACGAAGAAGTATGTTGTTAAGTGTTTATATGATGAGTGTAGTTGGATATGTAGATTGTCAAAGTGAGGGTAAACAGGTCTATTTAAGATTAGAAAGATTACTGTTGGTCACACATGTGGCTTAAACATAATATTGAGATATGCAATTATCAACTACTGACGTGTCATCTAGCATTAAGTACAAGTGCACATCATCACATGCTATACACACTCCAAGTGATATATGTAGTGATATTTTGCGAACTTATGGAATTTCTATGAAATATTCTGAGGCTTGGAGATCTCGGGAGCAAACATTGAAAATGATTAGGGGTGATCCAACTGATTCATTCAGTAACATACCTATCGACTTTTACATGCTTCAACAAAGAAATCCTGGCAAGATTGGACCTTGATAGTTCAAAGATTGTTTCTTAGCACTTGGTGCATCAATTCGAGAATGGAAACATTGTATGCCTATGATTGTGGTGGATGTCACTTATTTGAATGGACAATATGGAGGTACTTTCTTCATAACTTGTACATAGAATACAACAGCATTTTCATTCTTGATTTTGAAATTGGAGATAATGAGAACAATAGATCTTGGACATAGTTCTTCGAGAACTTGAAAAAGACTAATGATTATTGAAAATGATTGTGTTTTATATCAGATCGCCACAACACTATTAAGAATGCAATATAACATGTCTATCCAGGAACCTGTCATGGGATTTGTGTGTATCATTTGCTACAAAACCTAAAATTATATTGCAGTAAATCAGATTACAACATAACACAAGCTTTCAATTCGACAATTCGCACATATACATTAGCAGAATTTGAATATAACATGCACCAACTTGACATGATGAATGATAATATTAGGGGTTACCTGGTGATATACTGCTTTCAATTACATTTTGTGTACATGAAAATGCCCACAAATATAATTTATATGATATTCATCAACATAACATATGTTTGTAGGAGGATGTTGAACCTGAAAAATGGTCACGATTCCACGTCCGCAAACTGGTATTCTACAATGACATCAAATATAGTAGAATTAGTCAATACAGTCACAAAGGCAGCCAATAATTACCTTGTTGTATCCTTACTAGAATATTTGAGACAAACTATACCAGCTTGGTTCTGTAAACATAGTGACTATGCACGTGGCACCTTCACGAGGTTGTCGACCAAGTATGAGAAACTGATGAGTAAATGAGAACAGATTTGAGGAACTTGAGGGTAACTTAGTTATATGATAAATGAAGCATATATCTGGGACCTGAAGATTATGTTCTGTGACCTGACCTAAACTTTATTTATGTGACTTGACATATGTATGATTTTTAACCTTTCTTGCAGGTATCTACTCTAAACCAAGCAATGTTTTCAGTCAGTGGTAAATACTCGTCTTTCGTTGTAGATATAGATCAACGATCATGTACACGCATGATGCTTCAAGTTGACCCGTTTCCATGTCTACACGCACTAGCTTTGATTGCAAATACTAAGTGGGATCTTTATGATTATTTTTCTTATTATTACACAAAATAGGCATACATGAATGCATACCAAGATTTCATATTCCAGTTGGAAATCCAACTTAATGGACAATGCCTCGAGAAGTGCAAGACACAATTGTATTAGCTCCTAATCAAAAGAAGAGTTCTGGAAAATTTTCTGAAAAGAGGAGAAGGTCATCTATCGAAGGAAACCAACTATCAAATATGGACGTTATGCTGGACATTGTCACAACCGTAGAAGATACAGTAATTTGGTTCATTAAGCCAAATTTAAGCAATGAAAAATACCCAAAAATAGCAAAATAGTTGATTACACAATTAGACCATAGACAGATCACTATTTTACAATTGCCTTTAACATTTCATAAATTGATTGTACGTATCGATTGGTATATCATTTTACTGTACATGAAATAATAGTGGTAAAATTAATACCATGTAACTTAGGAAGCACAATTTGTAATTTGATATTATGACGAGTGACAAATGCAGTAGAATGTGGCATGTGGAGAGATAACTATGCATCTATGACCAATAGATTACAATCTATGACATTTACAATTATTTGTTAATTGTATAGATTAATTATGTGACATCTACATGGTCAAGTATGTTGTATACATGTAATTTGAGAAATATAGAAAATGGGGTGACCATCAGAAAACAGTCAGTGACCTATTAAATTACACGTGACATGTGATGATTAAGGTCTTGTTTGGTACGGATTAAAATCAAATTTTAATCTAAGTCAAAGTCAAATAATCAATGGTAACCACATCTTTCATGGGTCCCACAACTTTTCAACCACACATTTCAAAAATTTATAACAATCTACTAAAAATCTAATTTTAATCCCCACCAAACACTCTCTAAATAATTACATATGACAACAATCGGTGACCTACTAAATTACTTGTGACCTATGTCATATATAATTAGCATAATATGTGACCTAATGACAGACATATATGACTAATGTACTATAGTCTGTGGCCTGTAAGTATAAATTTTGTTATTTGACACAGAAGCCATTTATATTTAACAAACTGTAAATGAAACACGACACAACAGTCATTTAGCATCTCAAATTCCTGTGACCAAACATAAAACCTTAGACCAGACCTACTCAAATGAAAATGACAACAAAATTGATCAAATTCTAAACTAAACAATTTTCCAACGTGTTAATGAACAACCACAATTTCACATTAATTACAACTAGTTCCATCACACTAACTACTAGAAAGGAAAAATAAAAAGAGGCCAATATACAAAAACTTCACAAAATCCATTCATCATCTTGAATTTCAAATACATTTTCAATCATCACTCAATGACAATCCTTTCTCCGCGTTTGCATGCTTGTATATTCCCTGATGTTTATATAGCCATAACATTATGTCCAACCTAGTTCTCTCAGCATTAAATTTCATCAGCATAGAATCTTTATCGTCGCGGAGCAAGTATTCGACATATTTGATCTTGAGATATCGCAATCATGCCTAAACAGAAACATAACATAATTTATTAGTTATGAAATTTATCCAATTGCCTTGTGCTGGGAAAAATGGTCATAGACTTAACCATTCTTCCGTTGCAGAAGATTATATCATCAACCTCAAGTCCATGCAATCGTCTCTGTGGTAGTCAATATTTTTTTGAAAGTCCTATTGCATTCATTAGGCAAGAAAAATTTTTGACAAATAGTTCCATCTCAATACGAACTATTAAGTCTCAGTAGGTCTTCCCAACGGAATTGAACACATATAATTTATGCGTACTGAATTCGAGAACATCAAGTATCCAATGTAATTTATTTGTTGGTATAATTGGCATAAAAACAAATCCACACCAGCCTAAGGAGAGCTCAGAGGCAAACTACCATTTGTAACAAATCGAACAAATTAGACTGTGACAGAAATGCAGTAAGATCTTGCTTTAATTTAGAGTATGTTTTTGAGCTTTATCTGGAACCATGAGTCCATCATCGTAGCTTTCGACTTGATGTTCTTCCCGTGCCTTGCCAACTTGCAGATTTAGTAGAAACACACATCAATGTGCTGTCATAATAAAAATATAAAAAGTATGATTTCATGCTTTGTCAAATACTATTCAATAAGATCTGTGACCTCGGTTCATTAAACTATGTAAAATTGTATACAGTATGTGACCAATTTACATGATTTGTGAACTTAGTTCACTAAAATGTGTCAATTTGCATATGGTCTGTGAGCAATGTAAATGATATGTGACCAGTGAATAAAATTTGTGACTATAGATATATAAATATATTCATACGGTGCTGCTCAACGAAGACTCTAAGTTGAAAAGCTCGTAGAATCACATTTTATGTCCCACTTGGAACGAACAAATAAGAAATGCTGGATTGATATGATCGTCCGCATCATTAAACTTTTTCCTGTAAATGTAACACAAAGCATAAGTTATGAGTTACAATGAGTTCTTAAACAACAGTCAGAAATAAAAAATGTATGTACTTATTTTTTGGTTTCTATCCTCTCTGGAACCAACTCTGTAATGAAGTGATGTCGACATATGCGACATGACCATTATAATGTTCAAAAACTACATCACTATCTGAATGTTTGAATAATTTTCTTTCGTCGGCGACAAATGGAGACTATAGTATCCTCGCTGGTCTTCCCAAACTCGGTTCAGATAGCAATAATCCATTTATATTGTTGTAATAATAAACATCTCTTGTTATTGATCTACAAGTACACTTGAGACTTGTGTGTGATTTGTGACCTAATAATAGTTCAAGTCTGTGACCTACATGTTATATGTAACCTATGATGTAAACAAAGCTTGTGTATATAACTGGATTATTGTATATCACTCTCAGCACTCTTTGTTTCCTACACGACATCAACTATAAAAGAGTAAACACGCTTCTAGATTTCTTTGGATTTGAATTGATTAGGAAGGTTGAGTTTTGTAGATCCGATACCCAAATTGAATGAAGAAGCTTGAATACTGTATGGGAACTCAAGATCGTCATAAGAATCCATCTTACTCTTACCTTTTCTAACCACATTTGTCCCCACAAACTTACCCTGAAGTTGGAACAAATGTCAAATGTCGAATGAAACTGCATATCATTCAAAAACGTTGTAAATAAGTTGTTCATCAGGCTTTTCAGACTCTCAAACTATTCGATCTTCTACATTTCCAACTACATGATCTTTTGATTTATCACTATTTTTTTTTTTCAAAATCTCTTCCATTGAAGTAGAAATCATAGCAGATACAGATTCAGAAAAAACTTCATGTTTATCCTGATATCCAACATGTCACTTTTAATTTCACTCTACATATAGACAATCTTATTCATCTTCAGGTTCTATTCACCTTTTAGAGATGACATCTGTGACTTTGTGTCATTGAGTTGCACGTTCAAAACTTCATTCTTTGAATGTAGTTCAAATATTTGCATACTAAACTCCTTTCTCAATTCCTTGACCACCTTTGAATTGTAAAAAATAAGACAGTGACATACAAAGTGTAAAATGTAATAGATATCATGCGTTAATTTGCCAATGAAATTTAACATATGGTATGTCCATTAACACATGTGACTTGAGTATTGTGACATATGACCATTGAAAAATGAATCATATGTGACTAATGCAAGTAGACATGTGACCTGTGTACAAATATATGTGACATCTGTTCATTGACATGACATGTGACCTATAATAAAAATTAGATTGCAACTTAAATAAATTACACAAATTACTGTATGGATATTATGAACCTCAATAAAAAGTTACGTCATCTGGAAGCGGCACAGTTGAATGCGGTTCCTGTGGATCATGAGTCAGCTGATGGACCAGCATTTGTTGGAAAATTTACAAGGAAAGATGTCTTCTTCCATTTCGGTAGAGGATCAGTGAAGTTATCATCATCTTCATAGACAACAGAATGACCAGTACCGCCATCAGTTATCATGAGCACCGATGTATATGTTTTTACATCAGATGAACCTGGCTTTCCACTTGTTCCCGTACGGTCAACTAAACTTTCCATCCTATCCTTCTTTCTCTGGTCATCACATGTATTATCTGGTTGAATTGGTATGATATATTGGACCCCGTTCATATACAGTATTTCCATCTTGGTGTCCGATGGGTCCTGGTCACATATCTGAATCTGCCATTTAACAAGAATATTGTTAGCTATCTACACTAGTAATTCAATATTTTTGAGAGATTACATTAGGGTTTGAGAAGCATTCAGATCCTTCAAGTTTAGAAGCGGATGGGTGCTCATCTGCCATCCAGCTCTTGATTCAAGAGTGCATTTTGGACATCCTTATGACAACTGTTCCAGCTAAACTAGGATTTGTCTCGTATATCCACACTTGAAATGCTACCAATAGACCTCTTAACCTATAATTGCTTGTCCTCTTAGTTAGACAATCTCTCAAGGCATTCAAGCAGGTATAAAAAAGGGTCTTCCCCCATTAGAACATGTCCATCGCAGGAAAAGTCTTCAACAAATACAAGCATGTAGTGATCGACAACCTTCTTGTAATCTCTTAGATACATGTAAGATGTAATAAAATACAGTGCTCCAAGCATTGAGACATCTTGGTCTATAAAGACTTCAACAACATCCTGGTCTAGATGTTGGCAAGCTGATATAAAAGCATCCCTGATATCTCATGTGTCACAATCTTCAGTTGACTAAAATATTTTTTTTTCCAACTTAAAGGAGTATTTTCAAGCATATGTATATCATCATTTCCGAGTATCTCAATCTTGTTGCTAAATATAACTCGACTAGAGAAAAACTAACAAATCGACCAAATATACAAAACTACATTTCATTTTCATTGGGTTGATGCACCTGCCTAAGGAGAAAGTTATGTATCAATTGTAGTTGAACTACAACCTCATGGCATTCTAAAAAGTGTGCGAAGCATGTTCTCATGAGTATATATTGTTGGGCTTTACTTAGATATGTTTTGAGGTTCGTCAGAACCCTTTGTCATTGAAGTTGTAATGTTTTTCAGGAAACCAACTATCTTGTGATATGATGAATTTTCACACCTGCATCATTTGTTTACATGAAAACAATGTTAAAATCATATCTGTAAATTATTAGTAGAATAAAGGAGATCACAAATATAAAAAATGATAGACATGACTATAAATTAGTTCATAAATAATAGTTTTCAATTAGGTCACGTATTTAAAAATTATAATAAGACATATAGACTCTAGACAAATAGGAAAAATAGGTCACAGTTACATATAATCGTATATAATCATGCATTTAATGTCACGGATATAGAGAATGGAATGCAATTAGGTCACATATCCATAAACATCACTTTCAAAGGAAATATTAGACTAAATCAGGCTATAGACATATAGAGTCTCAGACAAATATGTAAATGAGGTCACATATACATATAATTGTATTTATCATGCAAATAAGGTTACAGATGCAATGTATGCGATCGGGTCACAAATCCATAATAATCTTAATCACATTTGGATTGACATGTCACATAGTCAAATCATTCTATAATTTTGAACAACACTTTCAAATAGAAACTCGCACACATTTCCTTGGATACTAATTTCTAACCGAATAAAGGTCACAAATGAATAAAAAAAATAAAAAAAAATTGAAAATATCTTCTTGGCAGACTATTTTTACCTGACCCAGTCGATTTTTGCTTTTTTTTTTTTTTTTACAGATTTTTCTTAGGACTTTGCTTTGACTTTATTTTATTTCTTCTATCTGGCGTATCCACCATTTTCTTCCCCTAAATCCCACCCTTCAATGTAGCCATTATCCTTCAATGTCGGATTGTACAACTCTTACAATGTAGATAAAAATTCTTTTGCATAGTAGGAGGATGATAATATATGGTTGAAGCCACCGAAAGTTGGAGATTTATGAAAGTGAAATGTAGAATAATCGTGGAGGTTAAGCATGAATGATGTAGAGATTGTACTTGAGAAGAAAGAGGTTCAAATGATAAAGGAAGTTGAGATAATTTCAAATTTAAAATACTTATTTTACGAGATACACGCGTCAATTAATTAAAAATTTTAATATTTAATTAAAATGTTAAAAGTCTGAAAAGTGATCAAATAAACTTCAATTGTTGCTTTGTAAATTCCACAAAAAATTATAATTCTTAATTTTGGGTTTTTCAATACAAATGGCCTAAAAGTTGAAATCTGTTCGTAGTGTTCAAAAAAATGAAAAAAAAATGAAAATAATAATAATAATAATAATAATGCGTGCCAAGGTGTGCCTATGCGAGCCTAGGCGCACCTTAAAGTGGTCAACGCTTTCATTGATCGGTAAATTAGTGCATACGTAAAGCGTCATGCCTCGCGCCATTTAGAACACTGAGCATATCTCAATTAAGTCCTTATTTGTCTTCCATTCTTTTAAAACTCTTTTTTCTATATTCTTGTTTTCAACCACACAATCACACTATAAAATATTTTATACATAAATTCAAAATTGTTCCCAACTTTTTAACCACATATTCTCAAAATCAGATTTTTAGTAGATTTTGATAAAAGCAGATGAAATGTGTTTTTGAAAAGTTGTGGGTCCTATAAAATATGTTGTTAAAATTAATTGTTGATTTTGATTTAAATTAAGATCTGGATTTTAATCCGTACCAAACAGGAGCTTAGCATGTGATCTTTTTAATAAATGCTAGCTCAAAATCTATACATCGAAGTAAAAGTTGGCCTTATTTCATAACTAGCGAATTGAGCATCCCATATCATCTTCGGCTTGGTTACAAAAGTAAATTAATCAATAAAATCATAAAAATATATTAGACAGCTGGTAAAGTTACCACCATGTATGAATATTGCTTACTTAAACATCTAAATTCTCATGAACAAGAAGTTGTCACACCTTCATATTAACGAAGTAATCGCAACAGCAAGTGTCTTGATCCAATGTAATTGTGATCTGAAGCGACAAACAGATTTACATCTAATTACAAATCAAACAAAACTAATATGACTTTTCCAAAATTTATCTAGTCTTCCGTGGACTATTATTAAATTTAAGTGAGCTGCATACTGATAAGTGTATTTTTTTACACTTATTTGTGGCCTAAAATATCAATATTTAATAGTTTTATTGACAAAATATTGTCTAAATTGTTGTATTTTATGTTTAATAGGTAAAACTCTTTGAATGGAAAAGGAATTGAAGAAAACAAGCAAAAAGTGGCGAAAAATGACAAAATCCAAAGTACAAGGACTAACTTGCATTGTATGAAAGAATGAAGGACTTGGAAGCAATCATTTATTTAATTGAACATTGAATTTAATTGGACCTCAACTTGAAGTTAAAATTAGACCCAAAAATTTGGTGGTTTAGGTAGGGGTGGTCCAAACCCAAACCAACCCATCTAAACCGCCCAACCCGACCCAAACCGACCGATTTGGGTCGATTTTTTGTGATTTTTCATCTGGTTTTGGGTTTTGGGTTAAGAAGCGGGTAGGGTGGGTCGGTTCATGGGTTGACTCCTGAAAACCGAGTTAACCCAACCCAACCCNTAACTTGCATTGTATGAAAGAATGAAGGACTTGGAAGCAATCATTTATTTAATTGAACATTGAATTTAATTGGACCTCAACTTGAAGTTAAAATTAGACCCAAAAATTTGGTGGTTTAGGTAGGGGTGGTCCAAACCCAAACCAACCCATCTAAACCGCCCAACCCGACCCAAACCGACCGATTTGGGTCGATTTTTTGTGATTTTTCATCTGGTTTTGGGTTTTGGGTTAAGAAGCGGGTAGGGTGGGTCGGTTCATGGGTTGACTCCTGAAAACCGAGTTAACCCAACCCAACCCGACCCACTTAGTTTTAAAAA
>CAIGRK010117732.1:0-11922 GCA_903798315.1 Fraxinus greggii
GAGTAGAAGAATGCGAATGAGAATGAGAAAAAGAATGTGGCTCTAATGTTAAAAATTAAAAGGTAGCTTATATGCACGAGTCTTCAAAGTATCTTATACAATGTAACATATAACGATAAGGAGGACTATGACAGGGAGTTGGGTTCTTTTCTCATGTACATTTACTTTGTGGTATATATATATATATATATATATTATCAAACATGCTACATATATACTGTTTCTTTCGTTAACTTCGACATTCTTTGACATGGCATTCATCATAGTTTTTATTTTTCCAGCACTCATCGCTAGCCCGATTCTGACACACAGAATGAAAAGTCATCCTTAATATAAACAATAATTTACATTTTTTTTAATGATTTTACCTCTTCCTAAATTATATATTTTCTTTTCTTGTATTATTAATAATGCACATAAGATGGTTTGATTAAAAAAATAATAATTACGTCACCCAAGATGTCTTCATGAATTAAATAAGATTGAACATAATGAAAGAATATAAGGACGTGTTTGACACTCATTTTGAAGAAGAATAAATTTTAAAATAGTGATTGATGAGAAGAATGCGTGATGAAAAAGTAAGGAAAATTTTTATGTTTATGTGTAATATTATTTTATTGATAGAATGTGTGGTTGAAATGAAGAATATTTTGTTTTTAATAAATTTTGAATTAGGACATGTAAATATATTTTTTTCCAAATATGCCACTAGCGGATAATAACACCGGTGATAGTCGGTAAAGGGGAGGGGTAAATTTGTTTACTGCCCTTTCTTCACCGCACGGCAAAAAACTGCAGCACAGGATTGGGAGAAAGCGTGGGTTTAACAGAGTACAGTACAGTGCATTTTCGCTGTGCAGCGCTGAACAGAAGAATACAAAGAACTACAGCACGCGCCAAGAAGGGGCTGTTCAGCCGCATTTTCAACGGTGCATGAGGGATTGCATTGTAAATAGGCAAAATATAACCAAAAATGCTAAAGGTAGATAATTATTGTACATAGGGGTGTCCACGTACACCAAGCAAAGTCCAAATATAACTATGTCCTTTAACACGTTATTTATTAAAATTATCTTGTAAGTGACTCTACAATGAGTAGACACATTAGTGTACAAAGCAGCGTGATCCTTTAAATATATGGATTTCTAGTTGTCATGACATAGATGTTTAATGAATAAAAAGTCAAGTCTAAAAATTGATCTGAATTATAGTGTTCTAAAAAGTGTAAAGTGTGGTTAGACGTGAAGACGAAACTTTAAGCTTTAAGAACTTAAGATTCCTAGACGTAAAAATACGTTTTCTCATTTTACTATTATTTTAAAATTTTAACCATTTGAAAAATTATTTAATAATTAAAATAATACATATCAAAGGTCTAAAATTATAAAATATTATAATTGCTTAATAATTTCTATAATTAGTAAATTATACAATTTTCAAGTTTTTGAAATACAAAAAAAAAAGGGTATTTTTTATAATTTCAATTTTCAACTAGAGAAATCATATTTAATAGATTTACATGAATCTCATACATGTTTTCAAAGTTTTCAACAAAATAACGAGTTTCAAGATCAAAATTATACATGTAGATAACACCATAATTTAAATCTTTATCGAATAAAGTCATTTTTAAATTTTGTACAGATAATGTCTATTGAAAACTTGAAATTAAATAAAGTTAAAAGGTTTTTTTCAAAAATAAAAAATTAATAAACTAAAGTCAAATAAAATATTTTTAAAAACGAAAAAAATAAAAAAAAATTGATAAAGCGCTCCTGAAGAAGACAAAAGAGGTGAAAGAAAAAATCCAGCTGTCTAGACGAGTTTTTTAGAATACTGTTCAATCCTATAGTCAAATATGTCCCATAACACGTTATTTATTAAAATTAAAATAAAGATAATAAAATAGAGTGAAATAGAAAGAAAAATAATATTTTAAAATCAGAAACAAGATCAATTAAATTGATGAGCCAACATGAATAATAAAACTTCAACATCTAGTCGAGCCTTTTAAAAACTTTTAAAATGCCATTATACATAGATACTCTAAGAATTTATTCATCATCAACCTAAGAATAGTTTTGAGTAATGCTATCATCCGAACTTTTTCGATAACCACATGATTGTATATATTGAAGTGAACTCTACTCTTATACCACTCATAACTAGTCAATTAGAGTCCTACTAACATCAAATTAACCTTTTTATAACTATTAATTATGTTTTCTCTAATGATCAACACTTTTTCTTTCCATGTTTAACATATTCTTTAGGCTATTATGCAACAATTAAAAATGAATAGAAGTCCATTTCTAGTCATTGTGTTAATTAATGTGATACTTTTACTCGTCAATCAGACATGATTTGTTTTTACCTATCATGTCATATACATTTTCCATTTAAAAAAAAAACTTTGGAATCATTGTCACGACCTTAAATCTTGGGAATATTCTTCCATGGGTTATGCTATTTTGACAGAAAGTGATTGACAGATGGAGTGACATAATGTTAGTTGGTAAGATGTGAATGGTTGAAAAAGTTGATTGTGTTCAAAACAGTCCAACGATGAAGTGTCTTTGGTATTATATCAACCATTGTGTCTAAGATGATGTCACTATAGCATGATTTTTCTTCCAGTTCTTTTATTAATCAATGACAAAAAATATTCGGGGTCATTTTTTTATTAAGAATAATTGCGGTTGTAGTATCAAATCTTCTACTTTTATAACTCTTAACTTTTACCATGTATATCATTTGTGGCATCCGCAATTTCAAACCTTTGAATTCCTTGTTGTCGAAGGACAAATGGACGATTTGCTCGTCAATTGACCCAAAAATAAAAAATCTGACCACTTTTGACCATCAAAATGAAGGTTAAAATCGTCTGTTTATATTTCTTCACAAAGTATCTTATCTAAATTCATAAAAGCTGCATCAATTGCTAACCAAAATAATGCCTCACTCAATATTTCCTTTTCAATCCTATAAAGATATCTCATTTGTTCAAAATATCACATCATCTTCATAGCATTATTTAACAGAAAGTGGTTCAAAAAATTTGGGTCCATATAGTCTGGATAGCTGATCGTATCATGTTCCTACACATAATTTTCATGTCTTGACAAATAAAAAAATCCGCCATAGTGTAGCCGTATGGTGAAATAGGTGAAGTTTTTGCCTGAAAAAACCCAAGTACAGTTAGAATAAGTGGAAATAATAACCATTAGTATAAACTCATTCTAAGATCTGATTTGAATGTAGACATCATAGTAAATGTCTAAACCCTAGCACATTCAGTGATGATTAATGTAGAGAAAATTTCAATTACAAAATGTAGGTAATTGTCGGTAAAAGAACATAATGAAAATCATCCAAATATATACGGTGGTCACAAAGATTCAACTTTTTATACGATTTGCTCAAGGAACTTAATACACCAAAAATGAAACTTCAAGAAAATCACCATACAATTTACTGATGTTCTTTCATGTTTCAGAATGGGATACATAAAGATATAACAACCATTTCTGATTTTAAAATTGTAAAATATGAATGGACGATTTTACCCTTTATTTGGTCATAATAGGTGAGATTTTTAACTTTTGGGTCAATTGACGGGTAAGTGGACGAAACCATCAAATTGTCCTGTGATTGCAAGCAATTAAAAGGTTTGGGACTACGAGTGCTACAAATGAAAAATTAGGATAAAAGTGCCAACAAAGTTGAATGTTTGGGACCGCAACTTCAATTATCCCTTCTTACATTTTCAATACTCAAATATGCTAACTCAAGAAACGTTTAAATATATATATTTTAAAGATTCTCGAACATCCAAAATATTAACATTTCAAATAAGTAATACAATTAACTTGACACCATGCTTTAAAATATTTCAAGCTATCCACACATGTTGACAAGAATAATAAGATATGAAAAAATGATCTCGCATTGAAGTACTTTGTTATAAAAAAACTCAAACTAATAAAATGGCATTCTTTATAACTACAAGAACTTTAGAAAAATAATGACTTTTACAAGTCAACAAGTCCATAACTCATGGCCATATCCTAGTGCAACATCATGTATTCCGTCACCTGTGAACTCACGCAAACTCCCTAATAATCATGACTCTCAAAATGTTTGAGTTTCGAAGAATGAACAAACACGTTTCATTTGAGAAGAATATGGAGTGAGTGTGTCTGGAATGTTTAAGTAGGCATTATACGTTCAAAATGCATGATAAGCTCAAGTAAACAACGCAAGTTCAAGTATGGACAATAGATCTAGATGTACATTGAAAGTTTTAAATTATTTAGACCCACGTGTGGAATTACACAATTAAAAGCAACAAGTAACTTTTTTTTCCTATATGGTTAGATCAAACAAGTCAATTTATCATAAGTTTGAATACCACAATCAATAATTAAAGTAATAAAAAATACCAAAGATGATCACGGAGAAATCTCGACCGGGTAAAAAACTCCGAACACTTTACTAGTCAATAATTCACTATAAATCGAAACAAACTTACAGTACGGTCCAGACTCATCTACTCCGTAGAACTTGTGATTTCAATTCCTGTAATCTCCCTTGATCATACTAGAAGTGTGCTCCTTCAAAACAAATTCCGACTCCTGGTTTATACCTCGGCCCTCTTGTACTGCGTTCTCCTAACGTCAGGTCCCGATTCTTGGTACCTCACCTTAGTCTTCCTGAATTTGTACTTCTGCAACAACTTTCAATCTCTAGTATCGATTTATCTCCGGTGAATTAAATGATTTGCTGTTTGATCAAAAGATCTTGTGTATTTTGATTTGTGGTTTAATATAAAACAATATTTCGAAATGAACAAATCTAAGTTTTGATGAAATTATGGCTCAAATAATATGGTAGTTGAATATTTGAATTAATGACCGTGTTTTGAATCTTCAAATGAATTATCTCTTTGGAAAATATGATTCAACACACTTTTGGACATCTCATAGGGTGTATATTTATAATAGGTAATGTTTGGGATCAAAAGTAACTCAAAATTAGCTTGAAAATCGAATGTTATTGTTCCTTGGATAACAACGTCGCTCGAGCGCCATGCCCACGATAGGCTAGAGGCAACTAAGCAGTTGTTAGTAGTTTCGTTATAACTTTCTCTCTCGATATCCGATTGAGGAGATTCAAAATGCGTTAGAAAACTAACTCAGAGTACTATAATTTTTCTAGAATAGCCTCATCCAAAGTCCAATGTTTTCTATGTGAAAAATGCGTTGCAACTTGTAACCGAGAATCTGAAGCATAATTTGCGCAATATTTCTACACGTTTTTGACTTTTAATTGCATTCCAATGATCATATGTGATCTTCTGGGATACCTTGTACTCCTTCAAGACCTATACTACCAATCCAACTATTTAGCTATAAGCAGAACTTAATAACTTATATTTTGACTTTGATTACAATTTGATGAATTTCTAATAGAATTCAACTAGGACGTGATTCTGATTAAGTAATTGCCAATTACAATTTTCGAATTGCCAATTATAATTTTAACTTGACATACATGACAAGCTTAAGTACTTAAGACGTGCTCAAGTATGCATGACAAGCTCAAGTATGGGGTCTCTACGGTTTTCAGGTCGTATTCTGAATGTTCAATAACCACAATGGTTATCAATAACAGGTGTCTCACTAGTGTTCCTTCCGATAAAGGTGGATGGCCATGAGAAGTCAACATTGAACTGAAGTCGGGATGATCAAATCAAGCACATTGTTCATTCTATCGTCCCATCTTGGAATCGTAAGACTACTCCTAATACAGTTCAAAAACAAGAATAACAATAATATGGCTATAACAAGTCAATGTTGTTCTGTAACAACCCGACCTTGTGCCGGAGCCGCTATCATACCATATGTATTGTCCACTTTAGGAGGGTTTAAGTCCATCTTATCTCTCACGTATTTCTGACGCATCCCCCAGAATTCGAACCCAAGATCTCAATCATATGGGAGACTTAAGTTGAATCCTGGTACCAATTAAGCTGCCCAACTGGTACCAGATTTCAACTTAAGTCTCTCATATGATGGAAGTCTTGGGTTCGAATTTTGGGGGACCAGTCGAAATCCAATTGGTACCAGGATTCAACTTAAATTTCCCATATGATAGAGGTCTTGGGTTTGAATATTGGAGGACGCGTCAGAAATCCGTGAGGGGTAAGATGGGCTCAAACTCTCCCAAAGCGGACAATACGTATGATATGATAACGATTCCGACACGAGGTCCGGTCGTTATATGTTCCCATACTCGAGTTGACCTTTTTCTGTACTTCATAATAGAATCAAGCACATTGTTCATTCTATCACAAGTCTTGAAATCATAAGACTGCTCTTGATACGATGCATAACAAGAATAATAGGATGGTTTTATTATGGAGCAACCATAGTTCATGTTTTCTTGTAAGATCATGAAGAATGATAACCATGAAATAAATAAAAGATGTATATCATGTAATACTCGACAAATATAATCTTACGTAGTTCAGGTTCACTTAACTTCAAGTGCATATTACTTTCATAAAAGTTACAAAACACTTATACATATAAGCATATAAACACATATTCCACTCAAATAAATAAAACATATGCTACTTATAATGCTATATGAGATCTGCTTTAATTTATTGTAGTCGATCCTTTCTTTGACATATAGTCGCAAAAGATTACGCACAAGGAAAAGTTGTTCCTTGTTCGAAGAATACGAGAACATATGCTAATACTTGCAAAGCAAGGGCCGGAACACATTTTTGACTCGTGGATACACATAACATCAAGCATAAATTTTAAATTAAAGTTAAAAATTAATTTTAATTACACATTTTATAGGATTCACGACTTATCAATATATATTCTATTAACTTTTATCAAAATTTATTAAAAATTTGACTTTTTTAATTAATTTTTATTTTTTTGTGGGCTATATTTGCAATAAAATTGCAGGGTCCCGGTCTGACGGGATTCATGTGATGCTCTTAAAACAGCCAAGAGGATGGAAAGACGTATGACTTGACGTGCTGACACATACACCACTCACAGTGACACAGTTGTGTCTGTTGGAAGGAAACTGCTGTAATTTACAGAAGCAGATAATCATGGTAGACACAAAAACATAAATGGACAAATATTTACCTTCAAAAACCATGCAATGAGGCCACAACCATGTCGGTTTTTTTACCATTCTTGAATCTTGATACTTATATTCTCGTTTTCTGCAGCTAAATGTCAAATGTACGATCGCAATTCCACAACTTATAGTGACATTTTCATGTTAGCTCGTTATCAAGTGTTGGTTGATGTTTCTTTTATGTTATAATGTGATTAGTCAGATAAAATTTAATAGGTTTTATAATGAAAATGTCTTATGTAGTCATTCGTTGGTTAAATTTGCTAGATTATCATTTTGAAACAGAATAAGTGATTAAGATAATTGGATTTATAGGTTAATAATTATGCAGCAAAATGGAAAATTTGCACATAGAATGCCAATTTATTTTATTTTATTTTATTTTTTGGCAGCATTTCTCTCAAATCTTTTTTGGGTCATAGTCCAATAAACACACAAAATCGCCTTCGAACTTTGTTGGATGTTGTATTCATGGAACTAGTTCTATAGAGTTGTCACATCCGTAAATAACCAACACGAAGGTTTGCGATGCAAATCAATCTAGGCTCTATAGCGTTGTCACCAAGGTTTGTGCAGACCCATGACTCCTTAGACATTGAGTGCACCCTGCAACGGGACTATATGGACTTTATGTAGTGCCTCTATGGAGCTACCCGTGCAACTTGTCCAATCGATGATCCATCGATTAGGTCTATAGCTCGACCCCGCAACTCAACTAGACATCCTTGTGTCATTTTTGCTAATGAAACAGCTGTGTGTGTGTGTGTGTTGCATAAAGTGAGAGAATTGAGGGAAAAAGGGTGCAAGACTGTGACAAGACGAGGGAGCTAGTGGGGACCAACTTGATACTCCATTTTCCTAATATTTTCCCATTCCCCCACCTGTAGAAGTGGGACCCATCAACCCAACAACATGAACCTAAAGCTAATTGTGTTTGGACTTAAACTCATGTACAGAAAGCATTAGAAATGTATATGTGACAATATTGTATTGGTTGGTTGAATTGTATTTTTTGTTTAACATCCAATTAAATCTTGACAACTAGCAAGCCAAAAAAACTATCAAACATCTGTCTACATGTAGCAAAGATTGTTGTGTTTGATGTACTTGTACTGTCTCCTATTTTATACATGTCCTTTTCTTTTCAAATTCTTGTTCATAACAGCTAGGTTTGACAAGACATGAAGCATTAAAATGATACTTTGTTTCTGAGCATGCTCTGTAAATGTGTAATGGAAGCCTCATGAGGATAATGATAATAATGTAATTATGTGGATAAGTTTTGCATGCTTTTAAGAGTGTTGAATTCAAAACAGTTGTATAATATCTTTTAAGGGATTGCTTGATAATAGTATGGGATAAATGTGCTTTGCTTTTCAGATCATGTCCATCATTGCATTTGTTCTTGTCTGTTTCTACGAATATTTCGTATTAACAAATACTCAACTTGGAACTAGTCACTTTTTGTTCTTCCACCGAGAGAGGAACTTTAGTTTTTAGATTGTTCATTGTTAATCTCTTATCAATTAATTTTGAATAGTTACTTTTTATTGAGATCTGAAGCAAGTTGTTTATAGACTTCTATCTTTGCGAACTGAGGCCTTGAAAGTCAAAAGATGAAAAATCAACACTTGCAAACCGGTTAGCTAATCTTAAGGATCGCGGATGCCTCAGAAATATCGGGTACCGTGTTTAGCATGTGCTCCAAAGTAAAATTGGGCTCAGATTTTAGAATCGGGATGCAATGGTCGACAACAATGTTAGGGAGTTTAAAAGCTTTGTCGAGTCTTTACCCCTTTTACAGTAATACGACGTGCAATTGACCAATTTTCAGACTGAAAACACTAGATCAATCCGATTCTGATAACTACGGTTATACTACTATCATATGAATATCCAGTATAACAAGCAGCTATTTAGTCGTCACATTATTTCAATCAGTATCCAACATCATACCCAAAAATTCCATATTGATAGGGGTGGAATTCATTACTCAGATTAGTAGCAAGGGTGTTATTCCAATAGACGGTCAAAGTGACAAGTTCAAAGAATGCTAATTCTGGTACCCATCTCTCTCTCTCTCACGCACACAAGAAAGCCCAATAAAATTTTCCCAGTAGAGACAGTATTGTTAAAAAAATCCAAAATTACAAATAACTCAACTTACTAATAGCTTGTTTGGGAGGGATTTTAATCGGATTAAAATTGAAAAAATAGTCGTTATTGTTGACTTTTATTAGACGAGTGGGACCCAATAACGACCATATTTTCAATTTTAATTGGATTAAAATCACTCTCAAACATGCTATAATTGTATCATATTTAAGTCGTCATTGATTTTATAAAAGTTAAAGAATGCATAATTTATCCAAGATTCACTATATGAATAGTGAGGAAACATCCAAGACTGTTGTTGTAAGGTATTGCCAATCAGTTCACTGGAGAAACTATATTTCCACACTTACATAGCAAAACAAGATTATGATTATTTGCAAATTCAGAACATAATTAGCAAAGAAAAAATGGGGATCGAGCAAAGTTGACAACATTGTGTTAACCATTCAGCAAGAAAAGTCGAGTGCCATCATAATAGGTCAAGTTTCCCCCAGTCAATATTCACATCATCAAATTTCAACAGAATAAAAAAAAAAAAATGGCGGTGCAAATTCACATCCCCGAAACGGGTTCTAAACAGGGTACTTCAGTATAATATCAGACAATCAAATATGCTACTGTAAGTTGACAAACTTGAAAATGGAGGCTAAATATATGATATAAGTAGATTATATATTTTTTGGCCAGTCAAGGTACATTTTATCAATGTTCCGAAAAACATAAGGCATAAGACGTGGAGGTCGAGTCTCAAGCTTTACACACCAGGAGTGCCAAGATGAAGCCTAGGTATAATAAAGAGTTTTCCTATTTTTAATATTGTTTTAATTATTTTAGACCAATAAATAAAATAATGCATAACATGAAAATTTATAGAAACATATTTTTCAAGTTCCCAACAAAAATATAATTTTCAAAATCACAAATACGACAAATAAATAATGCTTTGATCGTGGGCCAAAAAAGCTGCGTTCGTGAGCCGGATTCAGCTTTACCAATTGACAATTAATCAGTAAGGGAGGGTTGGGTGAGAACAGTGGGGACGCGGAGATGAAGGAAAATTTCCACAGTACGTGGTGCTGAAAATCATGAAACAACTTTAGCACATCATATGATCTGTAAGAAATAATAGAGCAATTCCATTTTAAGCTATCCACCTCCTACCTTTGGAAGTTTTCTGGAAAATAATTATTTTAAACTAGCAAAATCAAGAATCAGAAATGATTACAAGCTTTTAAGCTGCTTTGTCCTAATCAAAGTAAACTGATGTAAAACTACAAAACATGGCTCAGTTACCCATGCTATCTCGGACACAAAATGTTGTGCAGCTTAGAGGGATGAACATATGTAACACAAGAACATAAAGATATTAAACAATACAAACATGCATTCAGTTGTTTGAAAGTTTACCAAATCTTTCACAAATATGAATCTTCTTGATACGAGGAACATCCTTTTCGGGTAAGTGAAGCTTGGAGGCAAATTTACACGGATTGCATGTCGTGTGCTAGTAAGGCATCCTGCAAGCACTTTACCGCCCCATCATAATTCAGAAAACCCAAGTACCAAAATTCATGGCTATCAACAGATATAAGCTGGATATACTTTTCAGCTGTATTAGTTCTGCGTGATGAAGGGTTAACAGCTTTGAGTTGATGTAGTGGGATAACTACCTGTTCACAATGTTTGTAGACAAAAAATAATATCAGCAGCTATGACGCAATTTATCAAATGAATAATTAGCTGACGGTATCTGTCTATCTGAAATGTACAGATGAATCCAGGTAACTCAGTGATGACAATAATGAGAAGTTCAAGAACAAATTCTGTCTCCGTGATAATAAAAAATACAAAAAATAAACAAAAGATAAACCTACAGGCTAAAATTGTAGGTGTACTCAGCACCAAGTTATTACAGAGAATGTAGTACAAACTGGGCTTTTTAAGGTTAAATAAAAAGGGCGGTAAATCTACATATTGTAATGTACATTCTATGGTAGAACACAAATGAAAAATAACAAGCAACGATTATTATATGCTCAAATGCTTTTGTCCTTCTAAAACATCCACTTCATCCATGAATAAGGAAAGGAGAAAGACAAAATTATTTAGAATGTTATCTCGTCTAACACCACTTCTCCATAGAACTTTTGTTATCAACTCAATCACTCCTGTCCGTACCACAGAGAGAGAGAGAGAGAGATGGGAATAATGCTCAAGATGAGAACGCAAGGGTATGGCTGAGAGTAACTGAAAGTCATGGAGAAAAACATTGTTAGTGCTTGATGAGTCCTGATTTGATATATCAACCATGTGATCTGAGTGCATACAACTTTTAATAACATGCATTTCCATAATTGTAAAACAAAGTAGATCAAATAATTTTTCCACTATCCAACAAGAAAAGTAACCAAATAATAAAGTCATTTGCACCTGTATCAACATCTAAATACAAATGAAGGAAGAATGTGTAAGTTCTAATTTTAATTCTGAATTTCATATGCAAGTCAAGAAAATTGAAATTAGTTACTATAAAATAAACTATTCTAGTACTGATCCAAGAGAACTGACAACGATGCTTATAAGTAAATTATAAGATGGATTTTGAAAAGTACTTATCAAAAAAAAAAAAAAAAA
>CAIGRK010117870.1:0-18068 GCA_903798315.1 Fraxinus greggii
TCCCCCCTTTTAATTATTTAACTTTATTAATTCTCAATCGAAGGTTGCACATTGTTGTTTGCAACTCCGGAGACGGGAGTTAGTATGGAAACAAGTGAATGGGCAATGCAAGGTATGCCGTCTTTTTCTCTTGCACGTGCTATGTGTTTGTCCAAGTGACTATAAGTGCATGTTTGGTTTGCAATAGTCGACAAGGTTGGACACTATAATAGACATGATTTTTTTGCAACTTGTAGAGCATACATTGCTCAATTTATCATTTTCCCTGAATTTAGCAAAGTACCACAAATTCATTTTCATCTTCAATATCAAACAAGCAACATGTTTTTTCAACAGTAACTTCCATTGCTGAGCTATTTGATTGTATCAAGTAGCTTCGAATGAATGGATGATCCATACATTATTGCATTAAAATTTCTTTTTCTTTTTTTCAGGTTTCCAAAAGAGTTGAAATGGTTAGAAAAAATTGAAATGGGTGTGATATTGTTGGGGAAATGGTAATAAGGAAGCATAGTTGATGTGAACAAAATTCTCGAGCATAAATATTGATGTGTATTTGATTCCACAGACTCAAAGAATTTACTTCCACATATGCCTGAGTAAACATAATGAGAACTTGAGCCACGATACTGACGCGGAAATAACTCTTTTTTCTCCCTGACATTAAAAGTTGATACCAATACTGACAATAGCACAAGGCAATTTCAAGCCCAAGACCACTTTGTAGTTAAAGAGAACCTCTTGCCATCATGCATTTGAAATTTGTTCCTTTCTTGAACTTCTAGAACCGATACTGCTATGTTTACCAACCTTGATTCAAATATATTTTTCGAGATCCTGATATTTTTTCAATGTGATCTGTAACTTGATCTTGTGACTCTTGTATTTATGTGGGAAGGAACTAATTATGGCTGTGATACATTTGCAGATTTCTATACCTTGAGGAGAGAGGTGGAGGCTACCTCAGAGCGCGTTGAAGAAATTAGGGCTGCTTCTGGTCTGAAGCAGCTCAAAGAAAATCTTGAAGATTTGGAGGCAGCAGCATCAGATAACTCTCTGTGGGATGATCGAGCCAGAGCTCAGCAGACCCTTCAGGCTCTGACTGACGTGAAAGACAAAATAAAACTTCTTAATGACTTCAAATCGCAGGTATTTATTTCACTATTGTGAAATTTTCGATCAATTTTCTCATATTAGTTTCATAAAAATTGTCAACTTGGTAAAATCTATGGCTTGTTTGGTAAGGTAGATTAGACTGGGTTGGACACTATAAAGGAATAAATAGAAAAACTCAGTTCTTGTTCATTGTCCTCTGTTGTTGTACCAAACATGCACTTATTGTTCACTTGTACAGAATCTAAATATTAGTTTTTGATACAGATTGACGATGCAGAAACAATAGTTAAGCTTACTGAGGAGATGGACTCAATTGATACGGGGCTCCTTGAAGAGGCTGCTGGAATTGTTAAAGAACTAAACAAGGCATTGGATCGGTTTGAATTGACTCAACTTCTTTCTGGCCCCTATGATAAAGAAGGTGCTGTTATTACAATCACAGCTGGTGCCGGGGGAACTGATGCCCAGGTAGTACCTGTTCTTACGAAAGAAAGCAACTAATTTCGAACTGTGTCCCCTGTATGTATTATGGGATTGATGAGCTACACTTGCTATGAAAGAATGCATCCATCAAAACAAATTTATATGAGGGTTGCATCTATAATGAGCATAACATCATTACACATGTCCTCAATAATAAGGCTGCAGGCTAAGGCGCTGCTAAGACACTTGAGTTTGAGGCTAAGCATGTGTGTAATTTGCTACAGAGAAAGTATGGTGCCAGAAGAAAGTTCTTACGTTTTTTCTTTAATAATTGGACACCATCGCTGGATTCTCTGCTATCTCATCACCCCGTGTGGTAGTGTCGAACTAATTTTAGATGGTTTTGTTAAGTATCGCTAGCATCTCTGTGCTGAATTTTTTATTCCTCTAAAGACTGTTTGTGATTTTTTAGCTGTCTTTCTTGGAAAGAATATTTCCTGAACTCTCACATTATGAGTTTCCATTTGATTTTGCTCGCTAATTGTCTTTTCTTGTTTTTTATTTTTTTGACGTGATATAGCTGCATTCTTAATTCCAGACATGGACTGTCATGTTGATAATTTAAGCAAGTCTGGGTCGGTGTACATTACTCATGCAGCTAACGTTAAATGCAATTTATTGCCATAGTTGATATATATGATTGTTGCTTGCGGCAGGATTATCTGCTTTACTAATACTGAAGGAATTAATACATGCATTGCTGAATCTAAATCAAATCTTGCACAACTATCTTGGATATCCTGTCTCTTACATTTGGCGTTCTCTTGTAAATTTTGGTACAGGCTACTAGGTGAATAAGGCTTAGTTTCTCCTTTTTTTTCCACTTATTTTGGCCTTGGAACTTATTTGTATGAGATTGTTCATTTGCGTATTCCACTCTATAAATTTACTATGTTGGATTTCTATGCTCTTCATGTGCTCTTCACAATAAGAAAAGCCATATTGATATTAATAAACTACCTATAAAAGTATTAAAGTGCAAATTTCTGTATTCATATCTGCTTTTTGTGTAAAATTCTTTTGATAAATTCCAGTGCAGGATTGGGCTGACATGCTTCTCAGGATGTATGTAAGATGGGGTGAGAAACAGCGATACAAGACAGAAGTTGTTGAGAAGTCCTTGGGTGAAGAAGCAGGAATTAAGTCGGCCACAATTGAACTAGATGGACGGTATGCCTATGGGTATTTGTCTGGCGAGAAAGGAACTCACCGAATTGTGCGACAATCCCCTTTTAACGCCAAAGGTCTTCGCCAGGTAACTTCATTATAGAATTTGGGATACCTATTTTCCCTCTGCATTTCAGTGGGTCCTAAGTCACACCTCCAGGGTTGTACTTGAGATAGAAAAACAGAATTTTTAAAATTTTAATTCTAAGGTTGCATCCAACACATTTTCTGTTGAGGCCTGAGAACCACCTGGAAAGCTCATTTCAGGAACGGAAACAACCCCAAAAATGATTGAAGAACATAAAACAAAAAATGTTGGTTGGTTTTGCTTAAGAAGTTGGCATGTAACTAAATAAGTAAGATCTAAAAAAATTAATTATTTTAATTGGTCAGAGTTAGAATCAAGTTTGTTTCTTATTTTAACGTTAAGGTAAGAGTTACTTGCAAATTAAGCCACTTTTTTTACTTAAAAGTAAGAAAAGAGTAATATATTTAATCACGTTTGCTAACAAAAAGTTACCGTTGAAGAATATATAATGATATTCATGTGGCCCTTTTAACAACACGTGCAGCCACATCTTACAGCTAGAGCTTTTAGATTAGTGGTTCAACAGTAACTTTTTTTAGCTTAGTCAAACACGCACTGTCTCTCGTTGAATGGAGCCGAGAAAAAGGTTGATGTAGCTGACCCCAATTTTATTTAAAATAAGGCTTAGTTTGTTGTTGTAAGTTGCTAGCAGCCCTTGTCCAGATATTATTGGATATTTCAGAGTAAATTCGAAAATGAATTCGTGCAGACGAGCTTCTCTGGTGTCGAAGTAATGCCACTTCTTCCTGAGGAGTCAATGGATGTAGACATACCTGAAGAAGACTTGGAGATCAGTTTTTCTAGAGCAGGTGGAAAAGGTGGCCAAAATGTAAACAAAGTCGAAACTGCAGTGCGCATTACTCACATCCCCACTGGAGTGACTCTTCGTTGCACAGGTTCTTTCATTAACATTCTTTAATTGTTGCATTATTTTGTGTGTGTTTTTACACAAAATGGTCTTGTTCAAGTTCTTTCTTTAAGTGCGTTTCAATACTGACCCGCATATCAATATCTAATTCGTTTGTTCATCGGGTAAAAAACAGTTAGTCGCTCAACTTTGAGAGTCGAACTTTATTTTGTTCTACTAAAGTGGTCACTAAAGTATGTTTTTTATTTAGTTACGTCACTTGTTTAAAATCCGTAGTTTATCTAAGCATTTTTTTTCTGATATTTTGTTTTATCATTGCAGAAGAGAGATCCCAACTGGCAAACAAGATCAAAGCTATGAGCCGATTAAAAGCAAAACTACTAGTTATAGCAGTGGATCAAAGGGCATCTGAGATCAAGCAAATTAAGGGAGATGCAGTGAAGGCCGAGTGGGGCCAACAAATACGTAATTATGTATTCCATCCATACAAGCTCGTTAAAGATGTTAGGTCAGGACATGAAACATCAGACATTGCTTCTGTAATGGATGGTGAGTTAGATCCCTTCATTAAATCTTACCTTAAATACAAGTACAGTACATCTATGTCAACTACCGATCAAGAATAATTATAATAGAAGTGTAATTTAGATTCTTTCAAATTAATCTTAGTGTACATGTTTATGTTATTACAATGGATATGAATAATTTGTCAAATATTGATTAGTTGCTCAACACCTAGCTTAGAAAAGTTTGGCCTTTCTGATCGACAAGTTCTTCATAACACATCAATATGTGGTAGCTTCCTCAATGCTGATATTCATTATGGTAATTCAAATCTAGCTGTGTTCTAGTATGTTTTTTCACTTAATTCTGAGTCAAATGGAGGTAACGGGATTGTGTAGACATGTTTCCTTGTAAATATACTGTTTGTATAAGCTAGTTTCAATCTTCACTTGAGAAATATCTTTTACAAGGCAAATTGACTCATTCCAGTTGATGTATGTTGAAATATTACATAAGCTATACAAAATTCAGTTCCTGTTCCCTGAAAATAAGCAGAAGCTGAAGCAGCTGCTGCTGCAATTAAGGATTCATATTAAACATGTCACTGGCTTCAAACTTCTGAGGCCTTGTTAACAATGACGGAGGCATAATTGGCAATTGTTGATTCTGGTGATTGTCGAAGTTGTGCTATTATAGGGAATAGCTCTGACGAGCGAATGAATTGCCTGCACAACGGATATGCACACATCTTCACCAATGAAAACAGGGCTATCTTTAGAGGAGACTCGTTTATGGCATCTCTCCTCGGGTTCAGTGCCACAACGGAACAGTCTGCCACCACTTTTAACAACGCCTGAACAACCAATTGTTCTTCAGAATCGGAATGGAAGTATAAATAGCATTTTATTACACAAGCTGACAAGCCTAATGCAACAATTCGAGAGAAATTTCATGTTTCAGTTGAATTTTTCCCATTCGGATCACTGATTCGAAGTTTGTTACATTTTGATCATTTCGTCCATTTCCATTAGTTGACTAGGGGAAATGATAACGGGAAAGATTAGTTGGCAAATAACTACATTTCACGTTACCTTAGTTAAACTAACGTTTATGGATGTGGAGTGATCAAATTGTAACAAAATTTATATCTACTGGCCAACTTGAATAAACGTGAAGTTCAGTGACCAACATGAAAATTGCAAAGATCAGACAAATTCTTAAAGAATGGCAAGCATAGCGTCATAGGAAAAATGGAAGCAATGAGTTTCAATAGCAAGTGAAGAAAGAATATGAAAATACCTGCATGGCTCCTTTAGAAACAATGTCTTCACAAAGCTTGTTAGAGTTCCGAACAAGATTGCTGAGTGCACCTGCAGCGTTTGCTTTAGTTTTGTCTTCTTCTTGAGAAAGTAGTAAATTCCTTAGCTGGGGGATGGCTCTTTGGAGCTCGTCGTATAACGAATCGCTGTGATAAGCAGCATTGCCGACCTGTTGGGGAGAATTTTTAATCAAATGTCTATACTAGATTATGTTGTCACAAATTAACTAGAGAGAAATTTTGTTGAGTTGGTAGAAAAACTAACTACAAATGTGAAAGCAATGTAGAAAATAGCTTACAGCAAAACAAGCAAATTTTCGTGTTCGTCTGTCAGGATCAGCGCATCGATCGATGAGGAGACCAATGATTTCATGTTTTGCCTTTAAACAAATTAAGAACACCCACAGAGTTACAAGGACGTAAAATCCGAAACAGGAAAAACATTGAAGCAACTCAAAAGAAAATCCTTTTCATAATGTATGAAGTAAAAAGGAAACAGTTCTAGCTGAGTGTTCTTTACCAGTGAACTATAGAAATAGGAGCTATGGCGGCACATGTTGCCAATAGCACTGCACACCTTAGAACGCACATTGGAATCTTCATGTGTAAGAAAGTGCTTGAGAGAATCTAAGATATCTGCCCCATCGATATGTTTGTAAAATAGCTGCGTACACATTGGTGATTAGAAGCATGGATGTTTTTCACAGAGAATTGTGAGGAAGTTCTTTATAGTAAGAAGAAAATTTACGCGAGATTATCTCAGATAACAAAAAGTCGAAAAAACAAAAGGAAAATGTTCAATGGCTTGAAGGACAGAGGAAGCAACATGGAAAACACAGTTTCAATGACAGCATCCTAGTAAAGATCAATATAATGGAAAAAGATTTGTAATGTGCTGAACTTAAAATATATGAAATACGATTCCTCTTGTATTTGATAAAAAAATGGGAAGTATATTTTTAAGTGCGTTGTAGTTCTCATTCCATCAAGCTGTTATTTGTTTGTTGCAAACACAGTATATCATAAAGCATGCGTGCAGTTAATTTGGTGATAAGAGTGAAAGCATTCCATCATTGACTGTAACCGTTAGATCATAAATAAGCGCTGCATTTACACTACTCGTGCCGTAATGTGATCTCACTAAGGACGATGTAAAATATATTTACAACTAGAACAACACAGGTAGGAGAGATTGGCAATACCTTATCCATACGAGCTAAATCTGAAACAATCATGAGAATGTCCATGGTGACTTCCCTCGGGCAGGGGCCATTAAGCAATCTTTTCACTCTTGTTGGATCCAACAAGCCTTTACCTACAAGTTGAATGGCAAGTGGTTGTTGTGTTGAAAGTTTGGCGATAAATGCAACTGGCCTAGCAACGTCTTTCAAATCCATATGGTCCAAGCACCGAAGAATGATGGCTGGAACTTCAACCTATGAGTACAGAAGCAACTATTTCAACTAAACATGAAAGCCAGAAAAGTTTTCCAACTCAGAACCATGTATACAGGTATTATCCAGTTATTTATTCACGTTCAGGGCAAATGCAAAGTTCAAATAATGTTATGCACCTTTGCTTGAAAAGGTTTGAGGTCTCATGTGTTCAAATATTTCAGGAAAAACCTGTGCAACAGTCCATAGAATGGTTTATGGGGGATTGACATTGCAACTGGACCTTGCAACTTTTTATTATAGGTTTTTTNAAAGCCAGAAAAGTTTTCCAACTCAGAACCATGTATACAGGTATTATCCAGTTATTTATTCACGTTCAGGGCAAATGCAAAGTTCAAATAATGTTATGCACCTTTGCTTGAAAAGGTTTGAGGTCTCATGTGTTCAAATATTTCAGGAAAAACCTGTGCAACAGTCCATAGAATGGTTTATGGGGGATTGACATTGCAACTGGACCTTGCAACTTTTTATTATAGGTTTTTTCGTTGCGTTGATAGTTCATTTCGTCTAGGGAAAAAGAACATGAAACCATTTTTCTGGGAATCCAATAGTTAAGGCAAACCAGATAAAAAAAGACTCTGCGTCCATTTCATTTAGAGGACAATGTTTCTCTTAGGGTTTTGTCGTGGAGTTCACTTGCCAATAAGGATTGCACACTTGTGCTTGGATATTTGGGTATCCAAGGTTCAGTAATGAAAAATGAGAAAAAAAATCACGTATAGTAAAACTTATTTCAAACATGTCGTACAAATAGAGTAGATTTGAAGTTCCAATCGTAAAGGTGACTATTATTAAACTCCGAGCGAAGAGAGAATGTGATAAACAATATGAAACAAGTGGAACACAAGATCCTATTGTTAAGAAACTTGAGAAAGAGATGAGAAATTGACCTCAAGAAGGATCTGAATATACTTTTTCATGTTGGTCTGTATGGCTTTCATCATGTCTTCGTCTACAGTGCAAACCTGCCCACCAGGTGAACCCATATTAAGAAGGAATCCACTATTCACTGAAGCAGTAGCAGACGGCAAACCAGGAGCATTCGGTGCAGCTACGAAAGGAAATGCCAAGAGGTCAATTGTTGTATTAATTGTATCCCTGAGTCCACTCTTTCCTCCACCAGGTCCATTCCAGCACCTAACAAGCTTAAGATGTACATCAGATATTAGATCAGAAATGCACTTGATATGTTCTGCCCTTAGCAAAATTTGGCGAAATGTTGAAACTCCACCAGAGAGGCATTGACGGATTGATGATATTGTCCACACAACCCCAGCAGGCGATAATCCAATTTGATCTTGTGAGCATTCAGATCTTTGGTTAGAAGCAATTGAAATATTGTTAGCCAATAAATCAATAAGAAGCTGAGGAGTACCACTTGCACATAACTGTTGCACAGCCATAGGTCCTCCCCACTTTAGTCTAGAGTCCAATAGTCCAACACACCCATCCCTGAGGCCATGCCAATATGAGAGCAGACCATTCTGTGTATTGAGGTTCACTCCAGTTTCATCCACTACCGGACCTCTTAGATGGTCACAAAGTGTAGCTGTTCGAGGAATTAATGGCAGACCTGTCTCGGTAATGGCATTCTCAATAGTAGTTCCAGATTCGAGTGACAGAATGGATGCAAGAGCTAGCATAGCAGCTGCACGAGGAGGCTGCAATGAGGACTGCATCCTTTCATCAGATGAAAAATGGAATGCAAGAATTGACAGACGAGCAGACTGTTTTTTTGATGACGTTAGCATAAACAAAGAAGAATTTCTTCCAGATAACTTCAAAAACTGCGCAACTGTGGCAAGTACAAGACATGAGTGCAGAACGAGATCACGTGCATAAGTTACTTCGAATTTAGGATTATCTGCTTCTCCTCCAATTGTCTCTTTATTTGAAGCAGCGCAAAAGGACAGTATGGAGAAAATCTCAGAAATAATTGTTCCATCTCCTCCGCCACTCACAATGGTGGTAACAGGTAGTTTACTTGGCAGACCACAAAGCACATTGACAACAAATTCACTATGCATGCAACATCTCAAGATAAGCTGCAACATATTACATCAATCATTCCTTTACACAGACAATACAAATTATAGAATACAATAACAGAACAAAACTAAGAGCAACACATCACTTGCATAAATCATGGGTTTTTCCATTGCCGTCCAAAAGGGATAATAAACTAACATTTGTATGTACAACATGTTAACAATCATAAATAAAAAGGCAAGAATAATAACTAATATTGTCAAGGAAGATGTGTGCTATCTCTGGCTGAAAAATGCTCAAACTTCCATATTCCTGCCTTATAGTTTGTGATACTACTGAACTGAATTGCTGTCATGACTTACAACAAGCTGTTCAAAGCAGGATCTAAAGAAAAAGACGAAAAAATGCTGTGTGTTTTTTTTTTGGCTTCAAGCAAATTTGAACTGAACTGAAAATTACACCCCGCATATCTGTTAATGGTAGTATTAGGGAAAAGCCATATCAAACTACTTGAGGTTCTTTTGAGAAAACAGCAACTTAACAGAACTATTAAAACCACAGCAACTAGGGAAGCATATAAAAGATTAATCTAAAGGATTCCATACTGCTAAATTCTAATTAAGGAATTCCACTTAATTAAGTTGCACGGAGTTGACAAAAGAGAAAAAAGCAATCACTCATGACTTCTAGTGTTTCTTGTCATAAATTACAAGTTAGTCTTGTTTAGACTTAAAAGCAAACCGAAAAACAGGAAGGTAGAGCATTCATTTGATTTCCAGTATTCATCATATACTAGGTTGAACTGCCTCGTCTAAACTTTAAATTTAGAGTGAAACATAATGCCATAGGATGAAGGTCTTGCATCTAAGAAACATAGATAAACAGCCTCAAAAGCTGCTGAATAAGAACTATACCTGTACACCAGCACTCAGACATCTATCGCGGCGTTGATGAAGACAAAAGTACATGGCAACCTGTATGGCTTTTGACCTGAGAAATGCTTTTGTGATTGCATCAATGATTTCTTCTGAATCTGTTCCATTCCACGGATCCTTATCATGTTCCTTAATGTCAAGTCGGATTAGAGAATGGCTCCGCAAATAGTTTAGTGGAAATAGTGCATTTCCTTTAACAGATAGAACTTCAAGTGCATCTATCAGTGACCAAAGACCCCTGCAGGCTTCACAAGCAACTCGCAAAAAAATTGAAGAGCCTGATATGCGACTCGTGCCTGAAGATTCTAAGCACAAACACAAATGATGCACTATGCCTGAAGTTCTAGCATGGTCTAAAATTTGTTTAAGGGTTTTATTCACCACTGATGAGGCAGAACCTGCCTCAGGGGTTGAAGCTGCCGCAGATACTTTGAGTGAATGTGCAACTTCAGATAACATGACTGCAATACAAGAAGTGGACTCATACATAACTCTTCCAGATGCCTCATCCCCACTACCTGCTATCTGCAGATATCATAATTATGAAGCCTTAAGAAAATATGTATTTTCCCGCTGGGGAAAAAGTGGCATCAGAGAAATGAAAATAACCTTTGAATACAATTCAACTAGTGTTACCCAATGCCCGAAATAAGAATCTTCAATATCACCTCCATAATTCTCTAATAATCTTCTAGTGATAAATAAGCCCTGTAACAAAATTTAGTTCTGGATTAGCCAACATGCATAAGAAATAACACTAATTGCGTTTTCTGAATTTCTTCAGGGTAAGAAAGAAAAAAGTCAAGATAAAAGCACTAAGAAATATAGTTTTAAGTGGAACTGCATTTTCTTCTCAGTTGCATTGTTACAATATTTTTCACTGCTGAGAGAGGAAGATAGATAGATTCCCTGGGAAAAGAAATCTGCTTATGGAGATGAATTTCTGTTTCATGATTATGAGCTCCCTGGGAAAGAAATCTGCTTATGGAGAGATGGATTTCTGTTTTATGATCTCATAATCATTATCTTATCCATGTCAAGATACATGTTAGACTGAAAGACAAGCACATATATGAATTATACAAATTCATAATCAAGAAGAATAGTAATAATATACCTTTGCCACCAAGTCATTACCATCGGAGACTTTCAGTTCTTTCAGATGAACTACAGCAGAACTGAAGCCGAGAAGTTCACTTATCATTTCATCAAGAATCCCCCTTAATTGGATAGCGCCAGCAGCAACTAAGTTTGAAAGGATTTTCAGCGATTGGTTCAAAGTAATTATATCCTGATCCCTATATTAGAAATGATAGGCAAGCATATCCCGTCAAAACAACAATTGCCACCTACCACATAAAACATCCGGTAACAGCATAAAACATCCAGCCACAGATTATATAGAACAATATCCTTTTTCTTTTGACTTCGTAGAAGATCTAAATAAGTATGTTCTCGCGGATTTATGTAAGAATAAATCATATCGAACGAAGATATCTCAAACGAACGCCATGCCATACAAGAAATTAGAAAGAGCATCTTTATGCAATGACAGTGCACTTTTTATTTCATGAAAATATTTTTCTAAATTTTTTAAATAAGATAAATCAACATCGAACTGTATCACATCTCCAAACACCATGAGAGACTTCTTCTACTTAAACAATTATAGAAAGAAATTAGTTGTTTTGGTGAATTTAGACTCTGAAACAAAATATTTATATAGTTAGCAACACGGATATCATAATGGATAAAAAATTATTCAACTATGAAGCATAAACCAAAACACGTGATTGTAAGTAAACGTGAGCTTAATTTACCTGCAGGGGTTTTGGCATCCTTTGCGAAAACCTTTCAGAGGGAGCAGAATTGCCGCCAATGCTTCATTGTCTAGGCCAATTATTTTAGCACCCTTAACTGTACGGGAATTATTGTCCAAGCGATTCAAAACTTCACTACCTGAACACAAAGTAACTCTGGATCATTCACTACATGTAATTAATTGTATATTATACAATTTAACTTGGATAAACCATAAAGAACTTGACATATTTTGTTTGATGTGTCACATTTGAGAAATTCATTCCAGAGATATAACATATGCTAGATAAAAATTGCATTCCACTCCCATGTTGCATAACATAAAGAAAGCATCAGAAAAACAAACATACAGACTGAAATATAGAAATATACATACTTTCAGCAAACCAGCAGGAAGATGTGGCATGAGAGATAGAAGGCCGTATCCAGCCAAATAAATGTGAAAAGGGTAAATTAGCCCATGTTTGAGCCCCATTCCTTCTCCTTTTTTCCCATTCATTTTTCTAGAGTACTCAATTTCAACCACACATTCTCCAAATAAAAAAATATTACACACAAATCTAAAACTTTTCATCACTTTTCTACCACACATTCTCCCATCAATCACTATTCAAAAACCAATTCTTCCTAAAAAATGGGGGCCAAACACCCACTTAATAACATGTCAATAAAATGAAAGAAATCAAACTTAAAAGAAGAGGAGTGAGCAGTAAATTTATCGAAGAGCTAAAAAACCATAGAATTTCAAAATCGACTTGTAGTGTTAGGGACTAATAACATCCATGGCACCTTGGACAAGTTATACAAGTAAGACACGGCAAAGCGCTGGAAATTGGTGAGGCGCATGGAAAAACAGAACTAGATATATTATTTTCTAATTTGATGTGCCAAATAGCTAATAAAAGGTTAACATGAGGGGAAAAAAGGTGATCACTAGAAAACATAAATTACATGAAAAGGTTTAAACCTCCATCAGCTTTTGAAAGTCTCCACATAGGAAAACAAATCTTTTAAATAAAATGATAACCAAATGATAAATAATTTTATCCCAGGGAAAAAAAATATTTCTCCAAGATCAAAAAAAAGTATATGATAAATATTTAAAAAAAGAAAAAGAAAGAAAACAATTTTTAACATAATTGACACAGCTAAACTCAAGACCATACAGACCGTTAAAGAAACACCTAAGATGCACTGACACCTTCATAGTCAACATGATTTAACAAAAACAACTTTACTTTACAATATAAAAATAAAAAACAAAGATTGCTATTATTTTAATCATCATGTCGCGGACGTGTCGTATTGGTACTTTTTTGTTAAATTACTTGTCGGCATGTTCGTCCGCGACAATCATGTACATGTGCATGCTTCCTAGGTAGACACGATTGTAAATAAACAATTTTATCACAAATCCACTAGGGTCTTGAAATTATATAATCTATACAATGTTATGCCAAGACAATATACCTGACTGTACAACACCACCTGAACTTGGAAAACCTGGAAAGTCTTCCCTTGCCAGGACATTGTCTGTTGCTGAGTTAGTTCCATTTGAATGGGGATTGGGTAGAGATTTCTGAACCCTCTCATTTTCACTATCTACGAGAGAGTGGCTTTTACCTATCACAAAGAATCTTGTGACATTTATATTCACTTAAACTTAAAAAAATTTGGTCAGTGCTGAAGTCCTTACTCTCTGTACTTGCAACAGTTGATCTAGTTGAGTTTTGATCATTGCCTCCATTCCTCAAAGATGTTGTCATGGTATGCTTCTCCTGGCAACGAGAAATAGGGGTGCATGAATATATGACAGGAAGGCCATAAACAATACTTTAAATGCTTAATTATAGAACCAAGGCAGTAACTTCTCACTTCTACATCGTTGGAAGTTTCAATAACAAAAGGATGTTCAAGGAGAGCAGGCCATGTCAGTCTGTTTTGTGGAACCTGTTTTCATGAATACAACAACTAAATGGACTGCAAGTAAATAAGAACAAGAGGAAGGCACCATACATATATTCACTTCTTTCATAACACTACCTTATTCAGCAAACCTCGTAAAAAGCTTTTGAAATTTGAGCTCATGTTGTCTGGATATTTAACTGGATCCTGCAACAGAGAATGTACAGCTCATTTATAGGTCTATGCATCATATTATCACGATTAGAGCAAAAGATATTCATATCACCTTGATGATGTGCCTTATGAGTGCATAGACCGAATTTGTATAAAATGGTGGCTGTCCAACAAATAGTTCATATCTGTATGGTTTTGCTAAATACTTGGTGAGATTTGAGTAAAAAAGAGAAAAGAAAACAAGCTAAATGAAGGAAAATGAAAACTTGAATGGTAAAGTTGGAATATATCAGGGAGTACATAGGAGACCTATATAGCATAACATCATCTTTAACATGACGTCCAGATTAGCAAGAAACGTGGTTGGCTTCCTTTAGGTTCAATATATACCAGAAGTGTGTCAAACAGAAAAGGAAATCATTGATTTTGGCCGCAACAAAATATTCTGGCTCATTTTCCGGAGATAAACAACATCTTTCTAGTTGTACCTCCAATTTACGTGCAATGTGGACGGGCTGTGAAATGTATTATTACACAGCTATCTAATATGTGCATTAAACGTTTATTCAAGATGCAATTGAAGTTAGATTGATTTTATTTTAAAAAAATACTTGTAATATTATATTTTGACTTAATTTAAATTTTATTACCTTGACTGTTTCCTACTTACATTAGACTAGGTTGAACCCTTGTACAAAAGAAGGGCATGCTTTGTTTTAGTTACAACGTTGATTATTGATTAAGACGATCTCTCATTCCTCTCTAGCATACCTCTCAATCTCTTTCTCCTTCATTTTCTTCTATTCCTTTCTTCCTCTATATCTTCCCTTTTTTTTACAATTCTTCTGCAATTGTAGTATTTGATTGCAAGCATACTGTGTCACTAGTCATAAACATTAAATATTTTTTTCTTATTACTGATATAACGTTTTCTTGCAACATAGTATTTATTTCAACTACAAAGAACAATTAACAACATTTAGAAATACACCTATCATGCATCCAAGAGAAGTATTCGAGATGCTAATAGTCAAAAGTTTAGTTAAGGAAGAATAACATACAAAATTACACCAAGAGACCACAAATCAGCAGTGTGATTGTAGGGTTGTTCTCGTACTAATTCTGGAGCCATGTATAAAGGAGTACCTGGTATAAAATTTGTAAATAAAGAAGTTTTCAGGCATTTAGCAAGCAAGTAGAGATTGCTATAAAATATATCAAAGTAATGATAGATGGAATTACATGAAAACACTTGCCTTTTATGGATCGCAGTACCACAGTGTTTGCAGACATCGCTCGTGCAAAACCAAAATCACAAAGCTACTCAAGAGGGAAAGAGGGGGAAACAACATGCACACGTAGAGATCAGAAAAAAATACACAACTGGTTGATGTTTGTAAGACGCTACAAAAATAGAACAAACACAATTTTACTTTGTGATGACTCGACACAACTGGCTGCCAGTATGTAGCTGTTGTATGCACACGTGAATTAAAGATATAATAGAAAATTTGACTTGGAACATCTAAATTCTAGAAAGATATGCTAGTGGTAAACAAATATATTTAACGGATGAATATTGAAAAGACCAAGGGCCTAAGCAAACAGTAGAGCATTTAAAAAAAAAACTCCTAAAGCAACTTACGTACAATTTACATATCCACATATATGGGTGTACCTAACAAAAAGATTCAATCATAAACTACTCTACAAAGAAACATCTTGCAAGTAAATATTTCACAAAGTTTTCATGATTTCAATTATCCAGGTTAACTAAAAAGCAAATCTTATTGCCTATATCAAAACAACGGTAACCAACATCAAATCGATAATTGTTTCAAAGAGCAAATTAAAGAGATTCATATGGGAACACAGTGAATGTAGTGAATCCAAGTTTTAGTTTGATTACAGATCTTATTAATATATAACAAGACAAGGAGACTAATAAAGACGTATCAAAGTTCCCATTACCAGCATCTACAACTTGTGACTTGATAGGTTTCCACCACTTGAAAGTCTAACTCAAATATTCCAATTTTGCCCTCTTTCTCAATGAAAAATTCAATTTGTATTCCTATTGATGCTAGTTAACCTGAATTGTGCGCACTTAATCAACTTGATTATGATAAATCCATGGACATTTATAACCTGTTTGAGCCCCATTATAATCCAAGAATATATTTTAAAATAGTAGATTGATGGAAAATGTATGGTTAAAAAATAAGGAAAAGTTTTGGATTTAGGTGAAATATTATTTTATTGAAGAATGTGTGGTGAAAAGAAGAGAGAGAAAAATGTATTTTGAAAATAATGGGAATAAAAGGGCTTAATATTCAATACCATCCAGCAGGACAGTTTATGCTCAAGCAAATCCAACTCTATGTCAGATGCATGGCTTATGAGGGACTAAAACGTTACAAGAAACAGCTATGGTACTCAATAGGCAGGAAAATTCTATGCAGGACAACAAAATAGCTCAAAAGTGCGGGTAATGAAAACACAAAAATACAGCTTTCCATCCAACCTTAACAATGGATCCAGCACCAATGAGTATATTCTGTGGTTTCATGTCACGATGAATTATACGATTTGAATGTAGATAATACAATGCTCTCACCTGAAAATTAAACAGCAAAAATTTCAATCCATGAGGAGAACTAGGTTATTCCCGCAAGCATGACTGAGACGAGGATGGTATTCAGGAGAAAATAATCTAATCAACAAAATTCAAGAGTACAAAGTTCCTATCAAATAAAACTTTCAAGACAAGTTTTAACTGCAGTGAGAATCACAAAAATTGGAAGGATAGGTTAAAGCAACTATGTACCAGCTGTTTCGCAATTGCTTGAACTTGTTCTTCAGGAAGGCATTTGTCATCCTCAAGAATTTCAAAGAGCTCGCCCTATACAAAATAGAGCCATTATCCAATCAAACTCTCACTTTCATGCACTGTGTGGCAAAAGACAATAATAGGGGAAGAAGTGTACTTACTTGGGCAAATTCTGTGACAACACAAAATTCTTGCGGGCTCTCAAAGGAGTCCAGCATTTCTATGATATTTTCATGCTTCAATTTTCTTAAAATCTGCAATAATTGGGACAACTCACAGCAGATGAAGTCAACATCCGGGCATATTAATAACCCTTCAAATATTATGATCTATATCATAAAGAGTACCTCTATTTCTTGTCTTAAATTGAGTATGTCCTTCTCACTTTTACCATGTTTGGGGATGAATTTCATTGCTACAGTCTTCAATTTCAACATAAACAATGATAAAAACAAAACAAAAACAACGAAACTGTACCACAGGTAAATACCAAAAGTTTCGTAAAAAAACCTGGCCAGTGAACTTGCGCCTTCCTTTGTACACTTTTCCAAATGAACCTTCACCCACTAACTCTATCACATGGTAATTTTCCACGCCCATATCTTAAACCCTTCAGAAAAGGGAGAAAAAATATTTTACCATAATTTCAAATAATAGAGCGAAATTCCAACAGATAGCAATAGTAATAGCCGCCATATGGTTGATCAAGGATCCAAACTTAAATCAATGTAAAACATCAGCTAGACTTTTGCTTAGAGAAGTATCTCTGTTATACTCTATGAACAAGGGCTTTACTTCAAAATCAAGGCCATCGTCTTCACACACGGAGAGTTAATGAAAATCCAAGTACCAGGTCCGGGAAATTTCGAAGACATTAACGGAAAATTCAAAAAGAAATCTACGGAAATCATTACGGGGTACTGTTCAACTGGACAGGGTTCAGAATTTTCGAAATAAATTACAGAAATTAAATGTAAATAAAATGTTTTAATGCTAATGAAAATCAAACTGTAATTGAACGAGGAATAAGAACAATTCACCTGAGAGATTGGAGTGGATAGATCTCGTCTGTATGTGGTGTCAGTGGAGAGAGAGGGAGAGGAGGGGGGGAGATACGCAGATTTGAAAAGATGAACGTTTTGTCCGTTTTCAAAAGTTTAAAATGCAGGAAACGCGCTGCCTGATGTTTCACTAGACGACGCCGTATAATTCACTTTCTCCTTTATAGCGCCCGCTTGGTGGCCATTCAAAAAAAAAAAGGGTTACGTCCAACTTTATAATTGGGGCGGGTCGACGGGTTCAGTAAAAATTAAAATCGGATTAAAATAAAAAATTAGTCATTATTATTGACTTTTATTAGATGAGTGGGACTCAATAACGGCTATATTTTCAATTTTAATTCGCTTTTAATCTCTA
>CAIGRK010117916.1:0-14608 GCA_903798315.1 Fraxinus greggii
ATGAATGTTGGTTGTTTCAACAAGTATAGAACATTGCAAAATGTTGCTAGAGAATTTTCTCGAGTCCAAGCCAAGTTCGAATACAATCAAATTATCAAAGATTCTTTTCTTAAACAAAACTCGAGGACGAGTTTTTTTCAAGTAGGAGATATTGATGTAGGACATTCCTATTATAAATAGGATTATGATTAGATATTTATAATAAAATGTCTAGTTGTAATAAATTTTATCTTTTTATTCTAATATTTTATTTAGAATATGATTATTTTCTTCATTAATTAGAATATGATTTCTAATTTCTTTTAAATTAGGATTTTATATTAGTTTCCTTATATTAATAGGATTATGAAATAATTTTACCTATAAATATAGAGGCGGCGTACATTTTTTCAACAACTGTCAATTGTTATTCAATATATACAAGACATGATTGTTTAAATATAGTTCTTATTTATTATATAATTTTTATTACAAGAATTCTTGAACGCTTCCACACCGGTCATAATTTTAAGTCTCAAGAAATGCTAAAGATCTTTCTAGAAAATGTAATGTGGAAGTATGAGAAAACCTTTATTGCATAGGTAACTATCATTGCTCTCGAGAAAGAAAATAGAAAACAGAAAACCTAATTGGCGAACCACCTCCTGTATAAAAAGAAAACAAATATTAAAACAAAAATAGAAAAGGCAAAAGTAAAGAGGGAAGATGAAGAAAATTGAGTATGAAAAATCACTCAAATATCCTGCTTGCTTTTGTTTAGTAGATTTACCTTTTGAAGGATTTGTCCAGCTTCCCCAATTATTTGTTTTAATTTTTAGTGGAGGAGTTTATAGTTCTTTGGTGCAATCATGTGATGTTTGCTGAAGATTACATATGTTTTTTTATTTGCAGCTCAGCAAATGCTAACAGAGTCGTGGTTTGTAACATTCATGTACTTTTTAATCCTAAAAGGGGAGAGATTAAGCTTGGACAGGTATGGGCGTCTAATGTCTACAAGTGGGCATAATGGAGGTGGATATACTGTAGTGATATTGATTGCATTTTTTATTTGCATCTTCACTTGCTTGACAGTATAGCGTGATTGATGTAGTTGATTAACTTGTCACACTATGTCATATCAGAATGGTGCATCGAATTCTGTTTCTGTAGCTTGTTTGATCTTTCTCCTGAATGTAGCTTATAGCTATGAGCTATTAATTAACTGCTATTGAAGATCTTAGGTTAAAAAAGCTGAATGCACCTTATTGTTTTTAAAGTGTACTCTCCCACTCCCACCCCCTTTAGGAAGCAGGAAAATTGGTCTAAAAGAAATGCTCTTCCAGGTTGCTTAAAACATATTTTGATTGGATTGGATTGGATTGCAACTCCCTTTAAATGCATAATCATTGGGCATTTAGTAGGAAATAGCCTAAAATAGGAGATTCCTTAATGTGCATCTCCATTTGTATTGTGTACTTTTTCCCATTTCACCTTTATCAGGTACTGGGGGATTTTCTTTTGTTCCCCATGATATTCATGTTTAAGTTAAATATTGCAAAGGCTGGCTGTTACCCTGTCTTATAAAAAAACCTAAACCCTAAACCTGTTAGACAATATAATATTGGAGTATTTTTTTAAATAAATGCTTGGTTTTGTTATTCCTTTAGTGACTGCTAATATTTTGTTTCTTGAGCGATTGTTATTAACACCTAGTTTTTCTATGTTTCAGTTGAATAGTACTTGTTATTGTTACTGCGTGATTTCTAGCTTATTGGAAAGTGAAATATTTATCTTCGTATTCATCCTATTACTTCACATATTGCTTTACCTATCTTTTTTTCCATCAGGTTAGGGTGCTTCTTGACAGGGCTCATGTTGTTTCTAAGATTTGGGAAGATGCCCCTATTGTTGTCTGCGGGGATTTTAATTGCACCCCGAAGGTCGATTTATTTATGAATCTATTTTCAATGAATGTTCCCTTTGTACTCTTGCTTTGCATTCTTTTTTCCTTTGGCTTTATTATAGCCTTTGATTTGGATTTGCTCTATATGCAATATGTCTTAACAAAATATCTTACTGTTGTATCAGAGTCCTCTGTACAACTTTATCATTGAACAAAAGGTATATTGCTTTTTTTATTTTCTCAATGCATTTCCCTTGTTTTAATCTCCATATTTGGCACATCCAACCGGATGAAATGATTTCTTGATTTTCTGTTGCAGATAGATCTGTCGAATCTACCTCGAGATAAGGTATCTGGGCAAGCCTATGCTGAAATACACTTATCAAGGCCTTCCTATCCTAATTATAGGTATACCCCTGCCACATGGTGGTTAAAATTTTATCATCTTCTGAGCTTATGACAGCCTTGACGCCACTGAATGTGGGACACTTGTTTGATACTGTAGAACAGAGTCTGCTGTTGATTCTGCTCAAGTTTCCGCACTTAATCACGAGGAAGCAGGCAAAAGTGATTTTGCTCCAGATGCACAAAAGTTGACTAATGGGATTACTGACTTTTCCACCATTGAAAAACATGCAAGTGAAAGTCCTAGCGATTTCCCCCGGGAAGGAGGGTCTCCCATTTGTCCAGTGAAGGATACAAGTCATGAATTTAATTCAACTGAGTCCATGACAGATGATCATTCTCAGGTGACTGAGAACAGACATAAAGAGAATGAAGGTGCCAGCTCTAGTGCCACAATTAGTCTGACCAGAAAATATGGAGAATCAAATTTACGTACAATATCTGAGACACAAAGCGATCATGACAAAAATTTTACCTTGTCTGGTGATCTTTCTATCAATGATATAAATGATTCCAAGTCTGGAGGGACCTTTAACTCAGATGTTTCTCAAGTTGAGCAATGCTGTGATAATTCTTCTCCTAATTCTCTTGAAGTGTCTTCATCTGAAAACCTAGCGATTTCCTCATCTCTTTCTTCTGTAAACAACAAGGATGATACTTCAACCTCTTATGGATTAAATATTCAAGGTGAAATGATGAGCTCTGACTCCATGTTGGATGAGAACTTGGAGAACTTGTCTCTTAATGAAGTACGTGACGATTCAACGGAAGACAAAATTTTGGTTGAAGATTGCAGTTCTTTTTTATCTGAATTACATGAGAGTGGTGATGGCTCAACTGACTTAAATGATTTTCAAAGATCTAATTATGGAGATTCCAATGAGTTTTCTAAAGGATATTCTTACAACAAGGACTTTCAGTCTCGTGAAGATGAAATTCTTGATGATACCCCCGATGTAGAATATGAGGTGGTTGATGTGGAAAAATCTTATTATAATCCATCGGCTTGGACTCCAATGGAAATACAAACTGCAACAGGTATTGCAGACTGTAATGTCATGGTACACCCTTTGAAGTTGAGAAGTGTGTATGGGGAAGTTGAGGTAGACTCAACAAACTAAAGCCTGTTATTATTATTATTATTATTATTTTTCCAAATATGAAGCCTTTTATGGGATGGTAAATATATATTGGCATTGCTTTATTTTGTTGTGTTTATGGTATCTTGCAGGACTCTTCAGGATTAAGAGATTCAAGTGGAGAACCACTGGTCACCAGCTACCACAGACGTTTCTTAGGCACAGTTGATTATATATGGTGAGCATTCAATCCATTTGATTCTACCTTATTGGGGAGGGGAAAGCTGCAAGCAGATATTTTTGTTGGTTATGTAGATGTAATATAGTCAAGTTTCTGCCTACCGTTCTTTCAAGGTCAATTTACACCCTATATGGACTGCTGGTTTTGTCGACTCTTAGTACCCAAGATCCATAATCTAAATGATCTTTTGGTGCTTGAGATTTGCATCCCATAGTTGCTACCACAAATAGGATGTTAAAAGTCAGAGATTTGTTTTGTCAGTGTTTGAAAATGCCTTCCATTCATAGCTATGCCTTTTCTTTCCTGACACTTACTAGTGAGTTCCATGGCCACCGTCCACAAACATGTACGAACTATTTCGCTATCCCTTATTTCTAAAACTCTAACGACCAAACAATGGTTGCAATCGAAATTTTCGTAGAAATGACTTATTTTCGCCGATGTTTAAAAACAAGAACTTGGAACTTGGAAGATAGTGGTACTAGCTTGCAGACACCCATTATCATCCTGCAATTAGCCTCTTCTACTGAACTCAGCCCAAACACACCAAAGCAACAAGCTGTGAGGCATATCAGTCAGACCTTTTTGTGCAAAATTAAGATGATGATATGATAGATCTCAGAAGCCCAAAATGTCAGAAAGTTATAAGACATTTGATACCCAGCAACATCAAGCTTCCAGGAGACCTTGGTATGCAATTTTGAAAACTCCTGAAGAAAACATTCTGCCTATATTTCCAAGGTGTTTGGAGTTTAGAAATACCACTATATCGTTTTCCTTTTCATGGGCGGAAGTCCTTTCAGTTGATAGATTATGCAGCAGCTTAATCGTCATTGATCAGATAGTGGACGAGAAATCTGGGGCATATGAGGTGGTCGAATCTTCGGAGAATATGATGTAACTTTGTTTGAAGAAGTTAACTGACAAATTTGGAGAAGACTTTCAGATTGTTACGTCTTCAGTATGTTGACAGAAAGTGATTAATAATCTGAGAGATATTGGGCACCTGATTGTTTTCTTTCCTTTCCCCCCCCTTTAAGAGATCTTAACTGCGTGTCTGCATTCACCTGCTTGTGTATATTTTCAAGTTGAAAATTAGGATAAGTAAAGCATAATCATTTGAAACTCCTGATGTCCAGGCACTCTGACGGTCTTCAAACCGCCAAGGTTCTTGCTCCAATTCCAAAGCATGTTATGCAGTGGACTCAGGGATTTCCCACAAAGGTATAATTCCTAAGTTGATTTTTTGAGTAATTGTTTTAGTCCCTATTTGACAACCATTATTGGAAAACTCTTTTTTCTGCATACTCATTTTTAACCACACATTCACATAATAAAATATTCTGTACGTAAACCTAAAACTTTTCCATACTTTTTAACCACACATTTTCCTAAAAATCATTATTAAAAACATTGTTTTTTCCCAAATAATGGCCATCAAACATGGCTTATTCCGCATGCTTTTATGATTTTCTTGTAAGCGTAAGTTACCTGGAAAATCTTTCGGAGCATAATGGCTTTCTTATAATGACAAGATAAATCATGCTTTTGAACTAATACCGTGAGTTTCAAATATTCCAGGAATGGAGTTCTCCTAAGTTTTTGAGTTGCAGTAGAGACCTCGTAAAATTTTTAAAGTGACTGCTTATACAAATAGTTGTAGTAGACAAAGTTAGGCATTCTAGCTTGATAGAAATCATTCCTGTTTACCGCCTTCTTTGTAGTAATGTCAGTTAACATTGGCTCTAAAATCTGAAGATGATCCTAATCTTGCAAAATGTCCCCAAATCAAACTGTGTTATGTTCCGCTATAATCATATTTGTTGGCTTTACTGTTTCCAGAAATGGGGAAGTGATCACATTGCATTGGTTTCGGAGTTGGCTTTCACGAAAGATGTCTCCTCCAAGTCTGAAAACGCGTAAGTTTTGCATTGCGACAGTTGTGCACATTTGGTGTGCACGTCATTCAAAAATCAACGCGAATGTTGTACGCCCTCCACACAAGTTTCCATCCTTTTTATGCTTCCCTAGATTTTATAGTGGAAGTGATTTAATTTTGATGAGAGAATTGTTTGTATTGTTCATTGATAACCAAATGTGTATGTGTTATAAGTTTCATAATAATAGTGGTCTTTTTCCTTGTGCTGGGCTAGTACTTTTATTTAGCATATGTTTAGCGAGTATTTTTCACACTCAAATTATAAGCACTTTTGGTCTGAGAATGAATGGAAGTAAGGTAAAAAGCCAAAGGAGAAGGCCTTTCTAAAGGTTCTAAGGGGCTAGCAAAGCTTGAACTGCATAGATACGAGATGAGAGAAGAAAGAGCTCGATCGATGCAACTATAGTCAAGCTTTAACTTCCTGCATATTCTACTTGTTTCCATGCTTTATTGTCTCGTGAAAATGGAAAAGGCTTCAATTGTAGGTATTTTTCAAGAGTTCATTGACCCATAGTTCATAAACTCAGTATTTGCTTCAGTACCTTCGTGTGCGATGCAATATATTTCTCTATACCTACCTATGTTCGTGAAGATCTTGCCAAAAAACCTCTTCAAACCAGTTGGTCAATATATGATTTACACTCAACTTCTTCCTTATTTAATTTGTTTATAAATGCTATTATTTGTATCATCTAAAACATATATTTTTTTTAAAAAAGAAAAAGATTATTATTATTATTATTATTTTTATTTTTTTTTTCTTTTTTGGAAATGTACCGTTAAAATGTAAAAGAAAAAAAAAAGTTATGTGTTTACGTGTAAAGTAATTTATTTGAAGAATACATGTATAGTTAAAAATGAGTTTATAACTTTTTTTGGTTAAATAAGTTGTGTTAAACTAAGTCTAACTAAAAAGTTAAGAAAAAATGTCGATTGATGTTGACGGATTGGAAAAAGTCATCCCCCTTCGGCTGGTCGACAATTGTGGCCTACCACATTGGAATTATATTCGTAAATGATATTTTTTTTAAGATAGTGACCTCAAAAACTTTTTATGAAAAAATCAACGTTTTCATAATCGAATCAAACTCGTTAATTCCATCGAACGACCAATTCAACAACCAGGCAAGAGCTCGTTATGTATAATGCTATGTTACGAACATTCTTGAAATTTGTAAAATCCAAATATTTGATTATTAGTTATGAAGTTAATTAATTGTTTTGAACTTCTTATTCTTTCTGTAGGGCCCACAACAAATTTGTACAACTCAGTCACAGTAGGCATCCAATGAATTTCATTGTCGCCACTAGATGCTTTTGATGATTATTATTAATTCGAACACAAATCACCAATCTGATCACCCACGCCCCTTCTCTCTCATTTTTCCATTACCTCCCGTTGTGCACAAATACATTGGTGGCTCCCGAATAGTTTCATCACGAGGGTGAAAGTCAGAGGTATGATTCTGATCCGGGTTTCGATTCTTCTTCTTCTTCTTCTTTTTTAACGCTTGTTGGTTTGATTATTGATCTCGGTTGTTCTTATAATTATTGGGTTCCTTCTTGCTTATTGTTTTCCCATTATAATTCTTTGGATTGTTTTTTTATTTGTTGAGATTTGATCTTTAATTTGCATGGACTTTCTTAAAATTTAAGTTTCATTTTCGAATTTTCTGCAAAAATAGGTATATTTGCTCAGTAAATAGTTTGAATCTGATCTTATATTTAGATAAATCAGGCAATTTGTGGGATGTCCTTTCTTGTTAGATTATATAGATCTGCAGTACTAGTTCAAAATTTTAAGAGTAAATTTTTATTGTTACTAATTACTATTGTATTAATGATTAGTTATTTATGTACATTCAAAATTAATTTTGTTTTTCTGAACCCTTTTTAATATTTATTTTCCAGAAAAATTGAAGAAAAGTTGAAACAAAGATGAGTAAATCAAATGCAAATACACCCTTGGTCCCCTCAACATCTTCGCGAATGCTTCCAGATTTCAAACAATCTGTGAAATTGAAGTATGTGAAACTTGGATACCATTACCTTATTACCCATGGAATGTACCTATTTTTGTCCCCTCTCGTGGTTGTCATTGCAGCCCAGATCTCCACGTTTTCGCTCCAAGACCTCTACGTTCTTTGGGATCATCTCAGATTCAACCTCATATCGGTGATTGTGTGCTCGGCGCTCTTGGTCTTTCTGTTGACTGTGTATTTCCTTACGCGTCCTCGCCCAGTGTACCTTGTGAATTTCTCATGTTATAAGCCTGACGATGATAGGAAATGCACTAGGCAGATTTTCATGGAGAGGTCAAGGTTGGCAGATTGTTTTACTGAGGAAAGTCTTGAGTTTCAAAGGAAAATTCTTGAGAGATCGGGACTTGGTGAGTCGACTTATCTCCCTGAGGCTGTATTAAGGGTACCACCGAATCCGTGCATGGCGGAAGCAAGAAAAGAGGCAGAAGCTGTAATGTTTGGTGCCATTGATGAGCTTCTTGCAAAAACTTCTCTGAAGCCAAAGGACATTGGGATTTTGATTGTGAATTGCAGCCTGTTTAATCCTACTCCTTCTTTATCTGCTATGGTTATTAACCATTACAAATTGAGGGGAAACATAATTAGTTACAATTTAGGTGGAATGGGTTGTAGTGCTGGTTTGATCTCAATTGATCTTGCTAAAAATCTTCTACAGGTTCATCCCAATACTTATGCTTTGGTAGTCAGTATGGAGAATATTACCCTGAACTGGTATTTTGGGAATGAGAGGTCAATGCTTGTTTCGAATTGCCTGTTCCGAATGGGAGGGGCTGCAATTTTGCTATCTAACAAAAGATCGGACTGTTGGAGATCCAAGTACAGATTGGTGCATACTGTCAGAACCAACAAAGGTGCTGATGATAAATGCTTTTCTTGTGTTACACAAATGGAGGATTCCAATGGGAAAGTTGGAGTCGCTTTGTCGAAGGATTTGATGGCGGTGGCCGGTGATGCTTTGAAGACGAACATTACGACATTGGGTCCTCTTGTGCTTCCCATGTCTGAGCAGTTGCTTTTCTTTGCTACCTTGGTTGCGAGAAAGCTGTTTAAAAGGAAGCTCAAGCCTTATATCCCAGATTTTAAATTAGCTTTCGAGCATTTTTGCATTCATGCTGGTGGAAGAGCTGTGTTGGATGAATTGGAAAAAAATCTACAGCTATCCGATTGGCACATGGAGCCTTCTAGAATGACTCTATATCGATTTGGCAACACCTCGAGCAGCTCTCTTTGGTATGAATTGGCATATTCTGAAGCCAAAGGGAGGATTAAGAGGGGAGACAGGACCTGGCAAATTGCCTTTGGATCTGGGTTCAAGTGTAATAGTGCAGTGTGGAAAGCTCTTAGGACCATAAATCCGGCAAAGGAGGAGAACCCGTGGATTGATGAAATTGACCAATTCCCCGTAGAGGTTCCAAAAATCTCAACTATCTAATACATCACGCCAGAGCTTTCCCTTTTCAGTAGCCACATTTTGGTATGATTTACGAGTAACAAATAGTTAGTTATCTTGTTTGTTCGACATGCATTTGGCTTTGTTAAGCATTTCGGAATGCAAAATGCACTTGAATCGTGGAGTTTCTAGTTCCCCATTTGAAAGTTAGTCAGTTACCTGAATTAAATTTGTTGTCATTCCAATAGGCAGTAGTCATTCTTTTTCAATTGAGGGGTGTGTTTTGACCTAGGATCATATTTGATGCTGGATGTCTGTTAAATGATCTCACTGTAAGTTTTTAATTAATATTTATTGAAGAATGTCTATTGGGTTATTCACTACCTGGCTGTGGATTTTATTCGAATTTTCCAAATTCATCGTCTCGATTATTTTCATTTTCACATATTTTCTTGGATTCCTTTGTCTTCTATATCCTTTTGAAGTATTCAGTCACCTTTTTATTTAGATTCGTCGTGTTTGTGCATGCAATAGTTGTGCATGCAATAGTTGCCTTCATAATGTTGAATATCTTTCTGTATGGAAAAGAGGCAACATGCTTTTTGAGTAGTGAAGCTGGAAAAGAATGGGAATATTGTAGCAATTTTGATGATATAAAAGTGCGAAATTTAGTTGTCTATGGATATAATGCTGCCAATTCTTTTGGTATTTGTGGCTCATTTGGCAAGACTTCTGCGTCTTGTAGAAATGTTTCATTTGAAAGCTCTTCTAGCTATAGACAAAACATCTAAGAAATTATCCAAACATATTTAAAAGCAACTTTTTAGTTTCAAAAGTAGTTTTTCGATTTTTCTAAAGCCTTGCCAAACGGGCTCTTAACGTCCTGTCCAAGGGCATAGTTGTGCCATGTAACGACCTAACTGTGGTCAAGTTAAACCTTGCCTTTTGGACTTACAGCCGTTCTAACACCTTTCAAATACTTATGGGCACGTTTTGCTTAATATGGTTGTAACAATTAGCACAAGAGTAGGTCGGACGAACTTTGGAAATCACCCATATAGCGATAAAATGCTGTTCAACTGAAAACTTAATTGCACCCTTCTAAGGTTTTCCTTCTAAAATCACTTGCACTGAGAACTTAAATGTCTTCTCATCATATAGAAGTTAAATGCTTCACTTGCTACCTTCCAAAAATGATAAAAATTAAAAAAATATTGGCAAAGGATCAAAAACTTCAATTTTCTCCACATGCTTGATGCTAACGGAAGCTCAATTATACATATTTGCCTCGAGTTTGTTAAGATATGCCAACCCTCAGCTCAAAATGTCATCAGTTTATCTGCGTATCATCTCTGGCTGCTTATCTGCTTATCAGAAATCTGTTATACCAAAATTACGAGATTATGCTTGCAGGAATTCTGTTATTAGTGCTTTGCAGTCACAATCCATAATTCAAGGAAATTGCTCCAGCTGTGTAGATTCTAAAATGCTCCTGTAACTTATTCTTCAAGCTTATCCTCATAGTAATATGTATAAATTCCCTAAGCTGATGCTGCTGTAATTAAGTTGAAAATCACAGAGAAATACGAATCATATTTCTTAACTTGGTATCAGAGCTGCAATTGCCAACGCCAATGATGCAACACTAAACTTAAATTCCAACTCTCCTCCAACATCAGAATCAAGCACAATGGTGCCTCCAATGCAGGGAAGCAACCTCCATTTCTCCCCATCTGGTGTCTACTTAACTCAAACATTGTCTGACAAGCTTGACAAGAACAACTTTCTGCTGTGGCAAAACATGATCCTCCCTATTATTCGAGGACATAATCTAGAAGGATATATTCTAGGGACAAAGGTGTGTCCTCCAGAATTCATTAGCTCCCAAGTCACTGGAGATGCAGGAATGTCAGTTGAGATGAAAAAGAACCCTGAATACGACCAATGGATGTCAACAGATCAGCTACTAATGGGTTGGCTCTACTCGTCAATGACCCCGACATAGCCATGAGGGTAATGGGCTGCAACAACTCTTGCAAACTGTGGATTGCAGTGAAAGAGAGCTATGGCATCCAAAATAAATCTAGGATAACATTTCTCACTGGGGAACTTCAGAAATCAAGGAAATGAACAATGAGCATCGATCAATACCTCAACAAGATAAAGCTTCTAGCAGACAATCTTGAGATTGCTGGAAAAACCATCTCTCATTCAGACCCTGTGACTCAAGTTCTGGCTGGTTTGGATGAAGAGTACACGCCCATTGTTGTTCAAATCAACAGCAGAGATTTCATCTCTTGGGGGAGAACTCCAATCAACCCTCATGACTTTTGAAAGTAGACTTGAACATCTCAATACAATCAAGAATGAAATGGCAGAAATCAATCTCAATCAAACATCAATCAATTTCACCCAAAAACCAGAAGGAAACAATCATCACTTCAGAGCCTACAGGCCAAACAATGGTGAGAGATCCAACAGAGGATGAAGAAGAGGCAGATACAGAGGTGGTGGATTCAACAACAGTGACAAACCTATCTGTGCAAAGTTGGACACAAGGCAAATATCTGCAACGTTAGATATGATGAACGCTACACAGGAAGGTCACCAAATCAGGGACATAGCTACAACTNGAAATGGCAGAAATCAATCTCAATCAAACATCAATCAATTTCACCCAAAAACCAGAAGGAAACAATCATCACTTCAGAGCCTACAGGCCAAACAATGGTGAGAGATCCAACAGAGGATGAAGAAGAGGCAGATACAGAGGTGGTGGATTCAACAACAGTGACAAACCTATCTGTGCAAAGTTGGACACAAGGCAAATATCTGCAACGTTAGATATGATGAACGCTACACAGGAAGGTCACCAAATCAGGGACATAGCTACAACTTATCATCAACAACCTTTGTGGCATCTCCCAACACTGTAAGTGAACCTGCCTGGTTTGTAGACACAGGAGCAAGTAACCATGTTACTGTAGAAATGGGAAATACAAATTCAGCAAGTACATTGGTAAGGAAAAAATTATGGTTGGTAACGGAAATAGACTGCATATATCACATATTGGTAGTAATCACCTCATCACCTTAAGTGGGAAAACACTTGCATTGAATAAACTGCTGCACGTGCCTGCAATAAAGAAAAATCTCGTAAGTGTTTCTCAACTAACATCTGATAATCATGTCTATATGGAATTTCATTCAAATTGCTGTTTTGTTAAGGACAAGCAAATGAGGGAAGTAATGCTGCAAGGGAGACTTAAAGAAGGATTGTCTTAGCTGGAGCTTCCTCATCTAAACACTGAGTCCTCTCATCAGAAGTCTGTCATCTCAAATAAACCTAGAAGTGTTGTTTTCTCTATTAACTCGTGTCATCAGTCTAGTCAAGAGTCCTCAAATTCCCAAATTAATGTATGGTATAGGAGACTTGGACATCCATCTAGTCAAGTAGTGTCTCAAGTGCTCAAACTATGTAATCAAAAGGTGAAAATCAATGAAGTTTAAGTCTTTCTGTAATGCGTGTCAATTTGGAAAAGCTCACTTCTTACCATTCTCCCTATCTGCTTCACATGCTAAGGCCCTTTTAGAACTAATACATACAGATGTTTGGGGACAAGCACCTATTCAATCAACAACAGGCTTCAATTACTACATTTCCTTTCTAGATGACTTCAGCAGATACGCCTGGATATATTCTATGAGACAAAAATCTGAAGCACTGAACATCTTTGTTCAATTCCAAAAATTGGTTGAAAACAAATTTGAGAGAAAAATAAAAACCTTACAATCTGACTGGGGAAGAGAATATAGGAGTTTTGCAAACCTTGTAAAACAAGGTCGCATTGAGTTTAGACACCCTTGTCCTTATACCTCAGCTCAAAATGAAAGAGTAGAAAGAAAGCACAGGCATGTAACAGAAACAGGACTGACTCTCCTAGCTCAAGCTAAAATGCCTTTAAAATACTGGTGGGAGTCTTTTCAAACAGCAACATACCTCATAAATAGAATGCCTACTCCCACACTCCAAATGCAATCCCCATTTCGAGTCTTATACAACAAGAAAGTTGACTATGAAGCACTCAAAACCTTTGGGTATGCTTGTTATCCCTGCTTAAGACCTTATCACGCATACAAGTTAAGCTTCCACTTGACCAAGTGTCTTCCTTGGCTACAGTGAGTCTCACAAAGGTTACAAGTGTCTAAGCTCAACAGGAAAAGTGTACATCTCAAGACGTGGTATTCAATGAGTTTGAGTTTCCCTTTGAGTTTTTATTTACCACACAAAAGGAGTCAAATTCTGCTATACCTGGAACAATAGTGTCATGTTATTACTTTCCTCATCAACCAAACAACTTAATTTCTGCTCCAAATCATTAGCCAAATTACTCAACTTCTGCTCCAAATCTTAATGATTCAACTCCTCTTGATGTTACCCAAGTTATGCATTGCCTGCTTCCTTGCTCAAGTAGCCAATGCCAGTCTGACAACAATGAAAAAAAGAATAAAATTCTCCAAGTGCCAGTCAGTGATATCAACAAGCAATGTGAGTTGCCACGAGATTATGAAATATTTGAACCAGACAGCAATATTGATCACATAAATAATCAGCAATCGGTCCCTAATGAATTGAGGGAGAGGCACAAGCAAAAGATCAATTATCAACCACATCATCCCATGATTACCAGAGGAAAGATTGGAGTGTTCAAACCGAAAATCTATACTGGCCAGTCAACTGAATATAATCCTGGAAAAAACAGAACCCAAAAATGTCACCGAAGCCCTGATGAATGAAGATTGGAGGGCAGCCATGGAAGAAGAGTTCAAAGCACTGGTAAAAAACAGAACTTGGAAATTTGTACCTCCATCACCATCTTACAACGTAGTTGGAAACAAATAGGTTTTCAGGGTGAAACACAACTCAAATGGGTCAGTTCAGAGGTTCAAGGCAAGGCTGGTGGCAAAAGGATTTTATCAGACTCCTGGAATCGATTTCTACGAAACCTTCAGTCCAGTCATCAAACCGTCCACTCTAAGAATTATCCTTAACCTTGCAGTCACTAAAGGATGGAACATCAGGCAAGTAGCTATTAACAATGACTTCCTGAATGGAGAACTTGAAGAGGTAGTGTATATGAATCAACTCGAGGGATTCATAGATAGCTCAAAACCAGCTCATGTGTGCAAACTAGAAAAGACACTTTATGGACTAAAGCAGGCACCTAGAGCCTGGTATGACAAGCTGAAAACTACACTAATAAGATGGAAATTCAAGCAATCAATAGCTGATACATCATTGTTTTATTTCAGGAATGAAACTCAGATCCTATTTGCCCTCATCTATATAGATGACAATGGCTGGATATGGGTCGGTTCGATTCGGTTTTCTTCAGAACCAAACCGATCCAAAATTTTCGGGTATTTAATAAATGAAACTGTCGAGTCCAAATATAATTTTAGAACCATTCGGGTTCGGTTCCATTCGGTTCGGTTCGGTTCGGTTCCATATCATAATTGAATTTTTAACATTTACAGCAACACTACATAAATACAACTAATGTCATGTTCATTCGTAAATTTTACAAATTAACGTAGCCTAATTTAAAAACATATAAATAACAAGCTGT
>CAIGRK010117958.1:0-11970 GCA_903798315.1 Fraxinus greggii
GAAAATAACTTTTAACATGATTTTTTTAAATGCCCCCAATTTTATGGGTAATTCATGTAATTACCCCTTTTTTAAATACTTGTGGGGGGCCGCCCCCCCCGCCCCCCCCGGGCCATGTGAAGGCATCACTCAAAAATCAATGTTCAACAAGAGTCATGCTACTTGCACAAAGTTAGGTTACAAAATTGATTTATAAAATACGTGTTGTCAACATCTTGGCCAATAATTTAAAAAATAATTTTTGAAATCAATGACGTAGATTTTGCTACATCATTTTGTCAACATATTTTTATAAATCATATTTGTACAAGTAGCATAATTGGTTCAGTTCAACAAATGATAAAAGTAGAGGGCTCAGGGAAACGTGTTGAGAGAAACACAAGTTATATGGATCATAACTAATCGTAAAAGGAGAGGCACCAATAGTGAATTGCAATCATTAATCATGAAAAAATTAATTACTGAACGATCACACACATGAAATTCATAGGTCAATGCGCAATAATTTCACGTTTGCAAATTCAGTTTGCACATGTAAATAAAGGCCGTCGCAAAATCGAAGTTAATTGATTTCGACAGAATCAAGATGCGGAACATAATAATGCATATATATATAAAAAAAATTCACATGTTACTAAATTAATTTTGGTACATCTAAGAGAAAATTATATTTAAAAATTATTATTTTTTAATTAATTTACTTTGATTTTGAGAGAGTTGTGCGGATAATATCTTATAAACTAAATTATTACCCTCTAAAAAATTTACTTTGATTTTGAAAGAATTGTGCTGATAACATGTTATAAATTAGAAAGAATAAAAGAGAGAAATCAATAAACTTGTGTGTTTTTACTAAAAACCAAAATCTTTATATTTATAGGGAAGAATTAGGATTGCAAGGGATGCAACAATCATAATGGCTACGGCTATAGGGGTATAAAAGTCATTCATAAATATTACTATATATACAATAAGCCCCGTTTGACAACCATTTTTTTAAATTCATTTTTTTACATACTTATTTTCAATCACACATTTACACAATAAAATATTTTACATTTTATCATAAATTTTTTCCCTATTTTTTAATCATACATTCTCCTGAAAATCATTATTCAAAACTCCATTTTCTACCCAAAAAAATAGTTGTCAAACAGGAGTTAAGATTTTAAGCAGTTTTAAAAATCGTAAGACGGGACAAGGCACGAAGTTCAAGCCTCAAGCTTTAAGAACTCTGATAAAATCTAAACTTAAGAAGACATTATACCTATTTTTAAATAATTTTAATTATTTTAAATCAATAAATATATGTATAATAATTTATTTCTTGAATATAGGAAATTTATACATATTTTTCCAAATTCCAACAAAAACATAATTTTCAAAATTATAAATTCTCCAAATCGATTATGTTTTGCCCGTAAGCAAAAACCATATTCATGGTCTAGGTCTGGACTAGTGTATACTTTTTTATTGGACTTATTTTCATTTTATGTTTTAACAATATTTAACATTCAAAATAAGAAATAATATCTTCCCAAATAAAAAGGTGCACGTCGTTTTTGCCTAATCACACCTTAGTTAATCTACGTTGACCACCATTTTCCTGCCTGGGTGCTAGGCGAGGCATTTCTCTGTGTCCCGCGCCTGGACATGCTTTGGTAGACTTTTTAGAACATAGAAATAAATAGAATTTGGGAAGTGCTTTTAAAACGTTAAAATTATACATATATAAAAATGAGTGATGGATAAATAAGCGAATTAATCAAAATATATGGATAAAAATTGACGTAATATTTATAAATAATTTAGGGTCTGTTTGACAATCACTAAACTAATTTTTTTTTTTTGCTTAAACTCATTTTCAATCACAGTTTCTCACAATAAAAATATTTTACACGTAAATTCAAAATTTTTTCCTACTTTTATATTAATTGTCCATTATATTTTTATTAATAAAGAAGTTTGAATCCAAGGATTTTAATTTTACACCATAGAAAAGAGAAGAAAATTGAATTATTTTTCATTGATGGTGCTTTATATATTTATATTAACCAAGAATCTGTTTTTCATTATAATTCATATAATATCGATTTATTTGAATTTTTAATTAAAAATAATATCCTTAACTTGGTATATGATGTGATATTTTTCCTACTGCATAAATTATTCACTAGAATAATTATTTAATCTAATAATGGGATTTGTGTAATGGAGTCAATATGCAATTCTTATATTAAAGTACCAATTCAGAAGAATATATGATCTTACGGAGAGGAATTGATGGATTCTGTACGTGGCGTTCCAAAATATATTTTGATATTAGGGGTGTGTTTGAGCCACATTATTTTAGAAGAATATATTCTGGAATAGTAGATTGATGGAGAATGCATGGTTGAAAAAGAAGGAAAGTTATTGATGTGATGAAAAATATTATTTTATTGAAAAATATATGGTTGAAAATGAGTAGAAGAATGAGAATGAAAAAAATAATATGTATCAAACAGGGACTAGGATCACCAATCAATGAATTTCTTTTTGCAAGAATTTGACTACCATTAACGTACATATATTTTATTAATGGAACGTTGGATTTTAATCTTAATTATTAAATTTGAAGAACAACGAATTTTAAACTTTTTGCCCAGATTTTATGACAATTGGACTACAGAACATCGAAATATCAACGTTTTGATCACAGCTCGCAAGCTATCCAGATCGTATGAATTTATGCGCTGTTGATCTCGAATTTTCTCTCTATATTTTGGGTGAGATTTTTCATGCTGAGAACTAACTGAACAAGAGAGAAATATAAGAAAAGAATAAAATGAAAATGTAGTGAGAATCAAAATTCAAATTTGTATTTTATTGAGAATCAAGGCTCCGTATTTATTGTGTTTAAAATGAGAGTTATGATCATTTCTATAATAGATATGACTTATCAAAGTATTCTAATAAGACCAAAGAATCATCAATAATTATCCTACAATTTACACGAATAATATATTCTTAGTAGGATATTTCATCATTTTACACGTGGGTCCCTAGTAAAACTGAAAAAATCTACAAATTGACCAAAAACTTCCCAAACTTCACTCGCTTGGCATATATAGAAGTTTTAGGTTATTAAATTTAGCCATTGATTGGCACACTTTCTTTAAAGTTTTTTTAACTTATTTTCAATCACACTCTTCCAATAAAATACTTTTGTACATGAGCACGTAAATTTTCTCTACTTTCTAACCACACATTATCTAAAAGTATCATTTTTTCAAAAAATCTATATCAAACATGCTCTTAGAGTCTCGAAAGTATAGAAGCTTTTATCAAGCTCAATTTTTCATTTATATTTTTTTTTATGACAAGAAAATTTTAAAATTAGGAACTATTCAACTATTTTATTTCTATAAACTTTTTAATCACTATATATTCCAATTTTGAGAAACAAACTCGCTCATTTGGAAAACAATATTTATAAAAGCAAAAATTAATATTCTTTCAATGCAATTGACAAAAAGAAAAAAAAGAAGAAAAACTAAACAATTAAGATCAAAGTAATAATGGTACGAATGAGACATAGTATAGAAGATATCTGCATAGATGAGAAACGCGTAATATTTGTAAATATAATGTAATTATCACACTATTAATTGACAATTAATAAATAAGTTATCCAAATTGATTTCTTTCTTCGAGAAATAGTGACAACTAATATCTTGTGGTTTATTGTATTTAGTAGGTCGGTTTAACTTTGATGTTTGATGATGTGATAGTTTGATATAACAAGTTATTATGAATTTTGATGTTGATTAGAAAGATAATTGTATTTCAGCGTATGAGAAGAAATTAAATTGGTACACCTACTAAACCTAGCTATTTGTAGACCTAAACTAATACAAGAATAAGGCTGAGTATACACCAAGGTGTACACTCAATTTGACATCCCCTCACATTGGGGTTGAATCCCCAATTTTAAAGTGTACACTCAGTTTGACAGCTCCTCACATGGAATCGCATGCCCAACCCCCATGTGAGGGGGCTATCATGCTAGATGTACACCTAGCATTTCTCCGAATACAATATGTGGCCATTGGACAACTCCAAGACTCCTTTATTTTCAAGATTTGTGGTTTATGTTTATTTTCTTGAATAGTTTTTCAAATTTTATTGGTTCTTTAATTTTGTAAGTTTTATATTTTCAGGAGTATGATGTACATCGACACAATAGTGAGCTTTAATGATAAAGGCTGAATCACAATTTATGTTGGTCGGATTTAGTAGAGGAACGTACAAAGATAGGAAAATACATATATAGAACTTCAAAAGAAAATAATCAATTTCATGAAGTTATGCTCAGTTAAAATATTTTTTAAAGTAATTTATGGGGAGGTAACAAACATCTTAATTCATCAAAGTTGGCTTGATGACCTAGATTCCAAGCATCTAAAGAGATCAGATATCGTAACAAAATCATATGTAGCTCATGTGTTACATACTAGTTTGTCCAAAAAGTTGGAAAGAAAAAAAAAACATTATTTAAGCTAAAAATTAGTTTCATGTTTAAATTAATAATGAGCGAAACAAAGATTATTCATAATTTACATAACACAAAAGGGTAAAACAAAATAAAAATTGCTTAGACTATGAGAGATTTTTGTAATTATAAAAAAATATTAAATCAACACAATGTCTTTTTATATATTTCATATTGGGCTTGAGCTTCTTAGCTTAAACCTATGAGTGTTGGGCTTGGACACTATAATTTGGACTGAACTTTTCAGATACTTGAGCATATAACTATGTGGAAATTATATGGAGTCAAATTTTTAAAGTTTCAATTTAAAAAATCAAGTTTAAGATTTGTTTACACAAAAATCAGTTAATAATTCCACATATTAATATTAATAATAATATTATAAAATTAAATTAATCTATATACATACTCTACCCCCATCAAATTTCATTCTTAAACCCTAAATCTTTCCTCATTCATCTCTCTCTCTCTCTCTCTCTCTCTCTCACACACACACTAGAGACAGTCCCTCTCGATTTCATAACAGCGGCGCTCAACAACGAGCACACGAGTGGCACTCTTCGCTATTAGTTGCAGCAGCGCGACTGTAACAGCAGTGTCGCGCTGCCATTCGGTCACAATTATATAATTTATAGTCACAATTACATATTTATAGGTCACAGCTTATTTATCGATCACATATTATCAAAATAATTGTTCACACATTATTTCTCGATCACAAATAAAAAATCTTATAGGTCATAATTTTATTTATTGATCACAAATAAAAAATTTATAGATCATAAATTATTTCACAATCACAAATTATCGAATTAATTAGTCACGACTTACCAATTTCTGAGTCATCATTATAAATTAAGTAACAAAAACACATTCTTTTAGGTCACATATTTTTTATTGCTCATAAATTAAACAATTTTTTTTAGTTAAAGGATGGCGGTACCTCCAAGATTTTATTAATGTGCCATCACTTGTGGCGGAGGAATACCATGATTACATGAAAATAAGGAAAGCAGTAAGTGAGGAAGTACTGCTTCCCTAACAATGAAAGTAAATGACGAAGAATAAAGCAGTAAACAAGGAAGTATTATTTCATTTGCAATAAGAACTAATGTAAAAGAAAAGACAAAGAATAAGTATTGAAAGTTAAAATAAAATTCAAACTCTGATACTAGGCAATCCATGTCTGTCAACTTGTACTAGTACCCTAATATGTCGTGGCAGGTCAAGTGGTCTATATACCTGATATCGTCGATGATGCCAACCCTCAGCAGCAAGAGCATCTGCAACCTGGTTTCCTTTTTTGTAAATGTGAGAGACTGTATCTCTGTCGAATGATATGATGTCTGTGATACGTCTAAGTATACCCTGAATAGCCCGTGGTTCTCTTCCTTTAGTGATGCAGTGAATAACCACTGTATAATCTGGCTCAACCCAAATAGTTGAATAACCCAGTCCTTGAGTAAGTAAAATCTCATCAAGAATAGCCCGGATCTCTGCCTCTAATATCATACATGGTCCATACGAAGCTGAGAACGTCCTGATACAGTGTTGTGCATGAATCTGATGATGCCTCCCTCACTCGAATAACCATCATGACGCATTCATCAGCATTGATCTTGACAGATCCGATTGATGGAGTGTGCCATCAAACCAGGAGATGGGGAGATGGGGAAGATGGGTCCATAAAAATACCAAATATGAGTGCAAGTGTCAAATCCCCTCGCCAATGCACCACTCGAAGTAGTCTTCCCATATGAAGACAAAAGATCATGTGATAGACCTTCCAAATGATACGTTTGGGTACCATGTGAACCCCCCATGCTTCGCATCATTTCTCGCGATCCATAGGTACCAAAATATCAGTAGGGGAATGATAATGCAATGTGTTCATAACGAATATACTGTCCAGAATACCTCAACCTCTGGAATCTCTGTCTGACTCAATCTCTTAAATCTCTGTCCGATTCCCTCTCCTGAACTCATATGCATCTGAAAAATATCCTCAAAATGCTGTCATACCTGATTGGAGATGCTACTGCCAGTGAAAATATCACTGATAGTTTCAGTCTCAGAACAACACTGGCAGCGAGAAGCCAACTGACATCCAATCCTCCCATGCCATAATCTCCAACAGAAAAATGAGACAGTGACGAATCCTAATACTGGCATCCCCGAACGTATGAGCTTTCGTGTTGTCTTGGTAACGAAGCTACCATCCGATGTATTCCGCCAAAAAATTCGATCTGGGGCATCCCACATAAAGGTATAGCCACTATCTGCTCATCATAAGAGGAGGGATAACATGTAATAAACATCCTATATCCCACCCAGTATCATCATAGAAATCCTCCACCTTAGTAAATATGTGCTATCTGTGTGGAAATAAGGATGCCAATGTGGTCTCACCCATCCAGCAATCATACCAAAAGAAAATCTGACCTGCACCAAGGTGCCGCGCTGTATGCCTCTATCCGGGGCCCAACTAATTTCAGCCTCTTCCAGATAGGAGAAGCTGAAAAGGGAATTGCTGCGAGTAAATGATGTATCCCCATACAATACTTGCTCCGTAAGAACTGGGCCTAAAGAGATCTCTGGGAGCGCAACAACTACCAGAGCTTCATGGAGAAGGTGTGACATCCTGTAATCTCCTAAGCCTACATCACCCTCATCAGTAGGTCAGTAGGAAAGCAAATCTCCTTCTAGCTCTGCTAATGTAAACATCGTGCCTCTTCTTTTTAAATCCTACAGGAATCATGCAAAGATACTCTCAAGTTTCTTCATGATAGCCTCAGGGGGCTGCATGATCTGAACAAGGTGTAATGGCATGGAGGAGAGCACCGACCTCAGCAAAGTAATAAGGTCATCATAAAAGTGGTGAAGACCAACTTGAGAGACCTTTTGTATAAGGTCACCATAAATGAAACTCCTATTGGTCCCCTTAAATAAGGGGACTCCCAAATAAGTGAAAGGCTGTTACTGGCGTCGAAAATCAGTCAAAATCTCCAATCATTTGATCAGACTAATAGATATCCGTCTGGGTCATATGAGTCCACTCCGGTCCCTATTCACCAACTGACTAGAAATCCCCTCATAATGCTCCAAACAACCAAGAATCCTCCTGATAGACTGTTTCTAACCGTTGACGAATATGATAATATCTTCAGTCATAAATTAACCAATTTATTGGTCACAACACCCAAATAATTGATCAAAAACACTCTTCATCCCACTCTACAGCCCCTGCCAACACCACAACCAATAACAACAGCCAAATCTAATTTCTCTCATGCGCACCATCGGGTGCTACGCGAATGGCAGCTTTAGTAGTAGTATCGACGTTGTACCGAACAACAGTGCGACGTGCTGCTACATCAGCACTGCTCGTGCAACACCACGCAGCGACACTGGTCGTTGAGTGTTGCTGCTGTAAACTTGTAAGAGATCGTTGTTGCTGTGAAATCGGGAGAGTGATAGTAGTGCATAAAGAGAAAGGATGAGAGAGAAGAATGAGGAAAGATTTAAGGTTTCAGAATGAAATTTGATGGGATTGATGGAGGTAGGGTGAGTGGGTATATAGATTAATTTAATTTTGTAATATTGTTTTTAATATTAAAACATGGAATTATCATATGATGTTTATATAAACAAACCTTGAAATTGATTTTTGAAATTGAAACTTAAAAAACTTGTCTCCATGTAATTTTCACTATAATTATTCCTCAAATTTACTCCTCGTTTGGAATAGATTAAAAAGTCGAAGTTAAAGTTAATTATTAATTTAATCACACATTTTATTGAATTCACAACTTTTATCAACTTCGATAATCATACATTTTATTTGCTTTTACACAAATCTACTAAAATTCTTATAAAACAAATTGTCAAACAACCCCTTAATATGGTTTTTGCGTGACAATGTTACTCCGGTCATTTTAATAAATCATAATAAAAAAATTGATAAAATATGTGATCGAGAAGTGAAATTCGAGAATTTAATTAAAAAATTAGTTGAAAATAAAATTTGAAAAAGTTAAGAGTCAAAGAAGACCGGGCTTGAGCTCCGTTTTAAGAAAAATGCATTTTTTTCCTTTTTATTTTAAATTGCACATTTTTTAATAAAATAATATTATACATAATTTTTTTTTTCATTTTCGCAACACATTTTTCAAAAAATCACTATTTCAAAATATATATTTTCTCAAAATTTATTTTAACAAAGCTGAAATGCGGGCTTAATATTGCTTCAAATTATAATGACAACTATAACTTGTGGTTTTTCACATGAATATGGTTGATGATGTGATAGTTTGATACGACTTGTGATTATGATTTAGATTAGGAAAGTAATTATTTTTGTAGTTTTTCTACGCTTATACTATAATTAATGACTTTGTTTACACTCTTGACATGTCAAGTAGTTTTATCATTAATTTTAATAACATTTACTGAAATTAATAGTCTCGATTTTGACACCTCAAATGATGTCAAATTAATTGTACACCTAATGTATAACTAGTTTAATTCTTATTTTTGAAGGGTACGAGTCCATGTGAAAGACAGACGTTATGCACAAGAAGATTTGGACCAAATTGGTACACCGACCAAGCCCAGCTATTTATAGGCATACAATTCTATAGACTTCTTTTAGGAGTTTATAATTATTGTTAAGTATCTTATAATAAAAACTTCTTCTACTCGAGTCAAGTTGAAATTGAACCAAAAGATTGAATTGATTCGAGTAAAATAATAATAATAATAATTAATTTGAATTTTAAAATCGAGAATCAAAAGATTTTGGTTCAATTTTCTATTTTACATGAATTGATATGGTTTCATAATAATTATAACTTCTACCACATGAAATGAAACTAGAAAACTTATACTATAGTTTACAATTTATAATTTTTCTCTACAGCACGCAATGAACTGGACTAAATCGAGCTAGAACCAATTAATTTTAGTTTGTGCACATTGGTATTCGATTTTGTCAAATTGAATTTGGACCTAATCGGACGTGTCCATCCTTATTGTGCAAAACTTTTTGTGAAGAGTTTAAATGAATGAAGTTATTGTCAAGATTCGATTCAAAAATGATTTTATTTTATTTATATCTGTTAGTAAGCTGCTGCCATTAAAGTTAGAAGTATCAAATAGATCCATCCAACTTGTTCCTCAATCAGTCAACTACAAGTTGGAACCCCTTATCTTTCTTCCCTATCTAACAATGAATTTGCACCGTGAATCTCCCAACCACCAAACTTAGTTTCTTGACTTTTTTTAAAATTTAATTAGCTCATAATCATTTCTACTAGTTTCTACTTAACTAATAAATGAGTAACTCAATTATTTTTTGAAGTCTTTTCAACCCACAAGAATGTACAAGAAATGAGCATTGATACTCATCACAATGCATGACAAAACTCGATTATAATAAAATAATGAAAAAGGTTGCGCCAATCAAGGATGAATATAATTTGGGATAATTTTTACTTTTATGGTCAAACTCCAAAGTTCAATTCCAGCTAATCATTGTATGAGACTCTTGCGGTGGATAATTGAAAGCTATCTAGAAAGTTTTAGCATCTTTGAAGTTTGAACCGTCTGATGAATAATTGTATTTTTTTAAATATTGTTCGATATTGTCGTTTGCCTTACTTGACATATCAAGTAATTTGTGAGTAAATAAGTGATATGCTCGCAAGATCTCAATTCTAGCGACGATTGCATTAGATATATTATAGCTAAAATTCCTCTTTTCTCTTTTTTTTTTTATCCAATTCCTCCACAACCACAAACCATAGTTAGATTCAGGTTTGCTATGCTTTTTAGTTTACTCTTAGAGATATTTTTCCCTTTTTGAAAGATGCAAGAGAAAAACAATCAATATTGATATTGGAAGACCTAATGGATTCTTCCAATGTATCATTTCGGAGTGCAATGGAGTTCTCAAAAATAAATAAATAAAAATGATTTGCTTGAATCGTTGTTTGATATATTAACAATGGAATATGAGAAGTTCCATATTCGTGATACAATGAAAAAAGATGGAGACTTGTGAGGATTGGGGAATTCAAGCCTTGTCCTCCCGAGTTTGGTATTTGTTTGTTAATCAAAGCACCGCGCACGATCGAGTATTTATTTATGCCTAATCTTGCTACACAACTAGTATTAGCAGAACATTGACATGTCATATTGCAAATACATAGTAAAGATACACATTGAGATTCTCTTTTCATCATCCCTCAATCTAAATGAACTGTAGCTGTGTTTGAGTAGCAGATTGGGGGTCAGCAGTTTGGTGAGTGGCCAAATTGAATAATGAACAACAAATTGGTCCTATAATTTGTTTGGTGCTGTCTTTATGCGAAGTCTGCATCTTGCTCCATGCCTACCATGTGTAAGAATCAAATAAACAAACAAGATTAATCCAAGAAAATTGATTTGAATGTACACAACTATCATTGCCAAATCCCTTTTCTTATTAACTTATTCCCCTTGTATCCAGGCTGCCATTTCGCCAACCAATTCTCACCTCATCAAATATTTTGTGGACCATTTTCTCCTCCAAAAAGTGTGAATTGATTTAATCTTGTCATTTATAGGTCCCTTAACGTGAATGTGAGATCCATTTTTTTCCACAAAATCTAGCACGAGCTGGATGGCGGCGACTTCAATCCAATATCTTTACTGATCTGACATCATATTAAACCACACTATTAGACCTTTGGTGCCTAAGTTGTCCTTTAATATTCTTGCATCTCATGATAATTTCATCTAAACCTTTTTTGCTAAAATGATCATCAAAATATACTTGACGAAAATATGTAACCAACCTTTCACCCTCTTCTTAACTACTATGTTGCAAGCAAAAACTATTTTTTTATCTCATATAATTGTTGATATCCTTGTAGTCCTGTAGTAATTGAGTATTATTTAATCATTAAATCAATATAGAAATTCGTGTTTCATGTTTTCGAATTTTTTATTGGAGCTTAATGACGATGACGTCGTGTTAAAACATCGGGTTTCATTTAAATATATCGACATTTTTAAAAGAAGTAGCTCAAACCCTTAATAAATTGGTCTGTATTTTGGTATTTAACCGATGCAAGAATTATCCCTCTACAAATATATCATAGTTTTGGCCTCCATTTCGAGCTACTTTTATGCACTCGTTACACATCTGGCTCTGTTAATTTTAATCTAGAGCCGTCAAACGAAACTCAGAAAGGCTTCAAACCTTTATAAGTAGCATCCATTCCGATATCATACCTCCCTTTCTTCCACAACCAACAAAACTCTCTCTCTCTCTCTCTCTCTCTCTCTCACAATCATAAATCCAATTCACAACGGAGGTCCAACCAAAGAAAGAGTAAAGACGAAACATAAATTGAAAATCAACACATAAACGCCGTCGAGTCCAACCACGTCCG
>CAIGRK010117964.1:0-23651 GCA_903798315.1 Fraxinus greggii
CGGATGAGTTCGGTTCCTTCTCTGGTACCTATTCAACTCTTTCCTTATCGTAATCGCTTCGATATGTACAATCAAATCGTCATGTGCGCAATCGCCGCCGAGACGCGTGGCAGCGATGTAACGACACGTGGGGCCTCATTTAGGCCCATAACAGTTCTTTTCTTTTTGCAAACTCTAACATCATTAATAGGTTAATGAAAAATTAGAAAATACTTCCAACGTTTTAAAAATAAATAACAATTCTAAATTTTCTATCTTATAATTAACAAAAAAAAGTTCAAATAATAAAAAATAAAAACAATGGACTAAATTATTTTTTTTATAATATTTGTTATTTTTTATCTAGAAATTAATTTCTTATTCATTTCAAGTTGTGGTGAATCTGTGACTTTTTTTGAAAAAACGAATACAAGCGTAATTTTATTGATACCTGTCCCAGATGATTTTTTTTTAATGAGAAAACTTCATAGAAGAGAAAAATCTATAATTAAAACTAACAAAAATATACAATATTGTGTAAACTTGAAATTGGAAAAAAAAAATATGTAAAAAGCAGTGAAATGACTTTACTCAATGCTAATTTATGGATTGATAAATGAATGAGAACGAATTTTTTTTTTTATTTTTTTGATGAAAATGAAATAGTAATTGATCTTTTGGAGAATAAAATAATTATTAAAAATTTTGTATGTAAATTGTTATATAACATAAAGCAAATTATGTGTTTTGTTAATTTCAATTATATGTATTTGGTCTATTTAACTATATTTAATGGTAAATTTGTAAACATTTTAGCGAACGATAATTCTTGTCACAATATTGTAAAAGTTGTTGAAATTTGCAATGGCAATTTTGATAAAAGTTGTGCGTCACATGAAATATTTTGGTTGAAAATAAATTTAGAGAAAAATGAATTTTTGAAAATGGTGGCCAAATATGAACTTAGCCACACGCTCTACATATTGTAAATTTAAGATGCGTTTGAGTTACATTATTTTGGAAGAATGTATTTTAAAATAGTAGATTGAAGGAGAATGTGCGATTGAAAAAGAAGGAAAAGTTATTGATGTGATGAAAAATATTATTTTATTGAAAATATACCTAAGGAAAAGTATCATTAGTAATTGATTGTACGTATTATGTACAATAACTGAAGTGTCGTCTTTTTTCAATTACCTAAGCACTATGCTATATTTCCATGTAGACTAATATTGTGGCATGTAAAGATCAGAATTCATAGAGTTCTCATCTTTGAACCTCTTTGAGAGAGACTCCTGATGTTAAAGATGTGATCACTTTCCCGACGTCGCTCACAATCAAAGTAAATAGATTAATATTCCCTCGAGATTAATCCGTTTTAACGTCATGTTAAATTACTTCGTCTAAATTTTATTTGATTCCTTGAAGAATACCTTTCTTGACTACCTCCTTTTCATTTCTAAGGTCATACAGACAAGAAGGTCAGTTGAAACTCTCGAACTAAAACTGGCCATTAAAATGAATCCTAGCTATGGGAATGTCTAGTTATTCTTTTTCTTTTTTTATAATTCTCATTAATTTCTGGGTTATTAAATTTTGTGCTATAACCTTTCTTAATTTTGTACAAAATTCCGATATTTTGACCCTGACAAAGCATGCTTGGGCATAGTTTAGAAACATGGTCCCTGTTCACAAGGCCATGCTGATTTTCTGAATATTCATCATATTTGCAGGGAAAATTAACTCTACACCATTGCATATATTCTCACTAGAATACTGTTTGATTTCGAAGGATATCGAGGATTTACTGAATCAAAATGCACGGAAGTATATCGATTTTATTTGCAAAACTAATACACTATGCTAGTCGAGATCACGAGTAAATTTCAAGTCTTAATTTTTCCAAATAACTCGTAATTTGACTATAAACTTTTGTGGTTGAGAGTAGAAATGGGGCATCACTCCTTGTTGAAAAGTGAAAGTTCAGTTGATAGAGAGAGCTTGGTTAAAAATGGAAAAAATGGCATTAAAATTCCCAATTGGACCACTAAAAATTTCTTAGTATAGAAAACCTAACCACCACCACAGGCTAGCGCTAGCCCACTGTAAATGGTTATGGCTTATCATCTTTGAATGCAGTGGAACCCTCATATACATAAAAAGTTGTATATAATGTGTTACTTTTTATGCTACAACCATTCTTTTCTTCTGAACATTTACTATCTCAACATTTTTTTCCTCTTGGGAGTAAATTTCAGTTAGCAGATAGGGCTTGTTTATGGAGTTTCAATGTAATGAAAAAAGGAGATTCATATTCATGCCAATTTTGTTAAATCTTCACCATTCTGCAAGGAACGGTCCACTCTTAGTGCACAATGTGGTACACATTATTGGACATGAATGCATAATATTATAATCAATAAGATCATAAATCTTTTTTCTTACTTTATACTTGTCAACAATATTTTAAAAATAGACTTGAGCATCGACTAGAAAAAGGAAAAGGGTCAAATGGCCGAATCAGGAGATTTTTTAAATAGTAAATAAATAACTTTAGAAAGGAAAAAAAAAATCGAAAGAGGTTTTTGGATGGTTTCCATAAATTTAAACTGATGAAACTGAAAAACAAGTCTACAATTCTCATAAAATTGGGCAGCTCCACTGGTTTTTCGACGATTTTTTTAAAAGACGTATTTTTCCTTGTTTCAACGGTCGAACCGTCCTCGCTGGTTATAAAAGCAAACTCGCTATATAATCCTATTTGGTCCGGTTAAAAATCAAATTTTATTACATTTTGATAAAAGCTGATGAAATATGTAGTTAAAAAATTTCTAAAAAGGCCCTATAATTGTACATAGCGAAAAATTGTATTGTACACCATATAATTATATTTTACACATAAAATTTATAAATTTTACGTTTTACAAACTATATTATTTTGCACAATGGTTATTAAAGATACTATTTGCTGAAAAATTTACAAGTATATATCATTTAAATTAATTATCACGTTTTCTTCAACTCTTTCATCGAAATAGTAAAAAATAATTTAATAAGTTAATAAAATGTTGAATTTTTCATTTGACTATTCCAACATTGAAAAAAATAATAATAATATATAAATGTTAAAATTCTTAATTAATATTATCCTAATTTACAAATTTTGTTTAATGAATAAAAATTAAAAACAATCAATTGAAATAATTCTTGATATTAGTTCTTATTTTGTAGCTGAAAATAATTTTTTTTAAAGTTGGGATAATTTTGTAACTTAAATTTTCTAAAGTTGCATCCTAAGCAACTTTTTAAAAATTTCCCAAATAATACTACTCTCTTCTATTTAATATAAAATTGATCAACATCAATATTCATCGACTCAAAATGGAATCTTACTCGCTTAACTTACTTAAATCGACCAAATAGACTCTTACTTGTTTACTTTATTTAAATCGACCAAATATGCACATGCCTCAATTGTACTTTTTGCACTTGTACCTACAATAAAAACAGTTTTGTTATGTGTATACCGAATGTACAAATAGCAAAACCTCAATAAAAATAACCACAAAAATTATGAAGTATATATCAATCTAAGCTTATCCTTTAAAAGTTATTTCCGACTAGCTATAGTGTTAATTTATGCTATATAGATAATCAAATACTCTTAAGTCTAAAAAAAAAAAAGTTAAAAGTCAAGTATATGTGTCCTCAACTCATATTTTAATAAATTTTAAAATTCATTTAAATTCCTCTAAATTCAGATGTCACCAATGAATTGTTGTCATAAAAATTTAGGTGTCTACAACCAATATTTTAATGCAATCTTTTAAAATATAAATATCATCTAAATCATGGATTTATAAAAAAAAAATTGTTAATAAAGAGACTTTAAAAGATTTGATGGATTTCAAGCTTGAAACTACTCGTAACAAACTCTTTTGAAATTTCATTATTTTTAATGAGATTCTTATGGATTTTGTAAAAATACATTCAAATTTACGAAATTAATTAGAATTTATGATATTTTAAAATTCATTAAAATTTAAGTTGAGAAATTCCGTAAATTATGATTCGAGTTAAAACTCAACCATAGCCTTGACTCATTGGCCAAGCAAGTCATGTAAAATTGCTTACTAATTATGATTTAATTTAGGCTAAATAATTCACATCACAATTTTTAATAACTAGACTATATTTTAATTTCATGAAATGTTCATAACTTTTACAGATTATAATATTTATATCTCAAATATTTTTTTCATCGCATTTTTATTCTCAGATTAATATAAATTGTTTCTGATTATGGTTCCTCTCCAATTTTTTTTTAAATAGAATAAAAAGACTTATTTGTACATTATATTTTTAAATACGCAAAGCAAATAATGATACAAATGTATGATTAAATATTTAACCCTCATTTTAAAGCATGTTAACAATATTTTTGGATGAAAATCATAATTAAAGACAAAATTTTCTATTCAATAAAATGTTAAAAATAAGAATGTGATAAAAAAAAAGTTAATAATATAAGTGTAACAATGAATATAGGTTAATCACCTTTAATGTGATTAAAATATAATATATTTATTTAAAATAAAATATAAAAAAGGTGGTGTGAATGTAACTACCCTTGATTTTATAAGCATTTTTAATCCCAAAATAAATTAACATTCTTAGCCCTCTTGAAAAACTGTTAACCAATATACATTCAGGGTGGGTATGGGAGGGTGTTTGCTTCTTATTCTTGTAAAATAGTTTCTTGAGAAAATTTTCTCAAGTCAGTTTCATTCAAAAGCTCTTTTGATCAGACGATACACGTACAGAAAAGTATCAAAATATGTTCAACGATTTTTTAATCTTAGAAACATATTTCGATTCTTTAAAAATCTACCAAGCGTGCCCTTATTATAAGAGATCAATCACGACTTTAATTGATAAATCTAATTAGCCGCACTGACATGTTACATTGCATAAATCTTCAGTCAGTTCTGTTCATTAATTTTCTGATGGGTCAAAAGTTGGACAACTGTTTGGTGCAATGCAAGACATGACCGGCATTTGAAAAGCATATGTTTCCAAGAGAGAGCCATAGAAATTGAATAAGACTGGAATATCCTAATATGCCTGGCTATAATCTGGTATATTTGTATTTAAGTTTTATTTATCGTCACATTTATATTGAATAATTTTTTTTTCATGACGTTTTTATACTTAACCTTTTACTAATCAACACATCTTGTCCCCAATGACCATTTTCTTCCAAAAATTCTAACATGTTATAAAACGAGGGACAAATATATAATTACAATTTTGTGTTTACTTTTTATTTGCTTATTTAATAATACGAGGCGTAAATAATTTTTTTTACTCACTCGTCAAAGAACTTTTGAATGAAAATTATCATCAGGGACAAATGTGCTTAAAAATGGACGGTTGAGGATAAAAATACAAAGAAAAACATTAAAAATTTAAGTGTGATAATTATTAAAAATTAATACAATTATTAAAAAATATGGGGTCAAAATTTGAATAAAGCCACTTTACTCGAAAATGGTTGACACGTCAAGTGATCGACCCTCACATTGCGCGTTGGTCCCTCGTGAATAAAATAATGTCCGACCACCGAGGTGTTTGTATTCGGTCATCCACTATGCCATTCTCTGTGTTCGTGTAGCATGATTCTGAATATTTTTAGTTATTCATCTTAAAAAAACATGGATGTGATTGCATTTACACAAAAAAAAAAAAAAAAAAATTGCACTGATTTGTCATGTGAAATGACACAATGGGATTTGCCACCTTTTCAGGACCCATGTTCACAGTGGTTACCAACTAGATGAGACTATACCATTTAGTGCACTCATCCTTTTTCTTGGGCTCTGTAATTGTTATATATGCGATTGCGACTCATATAAATTACTTGATTAATAGTATCTTGATACCAAAATATCACACATATATATTTAGCACCTTGCTCTGCAAGAGTTACAATTCTTTAATGGGATTTCATCAATGTTCAACACTGAGACCTCTTCATTTGTTTTTTCTCTTAAATATAAATTTACAAAATGAAAGAATGGTATTATATCTGTAGGAATTTATCCTAGCCTCGATTTATAAAAATCATCGGCTGAAGCCACGTAAATAAAAGTCATACTATTACATCAAGAAATTAGAGATAACACGAAGGTCATACATAGTATTTCATCTTTACAATTAGAATAAAAAAGAAAAAGAAAAGATCATTATCATCAGGATATTATCAATCTTAAGCTCAGATACATTATACCCTTCTGTACAAATCAACCCCAAACCCTCAAAGATCAGTCGAAGCTACTTCTATGAACCAGAAGTTCCAAAACTAAAATCAACACTCTTTTCATATATTGAATCAGAAAGACTCAAAGCCACAAAGAAATCAAAAAGATCAAAACAACTATGAAAACGAGGGCAAAAATCAGAGAGAATTCAAGAACCCAAAGAAAATCGGACGGCGTGAAAAAAGTAATTAGGGCAGACACATGGCTCTAATTTATACAACTCAACCATCACCGTGGATCTCCGATGGAATCAACGGCTCAGAGCAGCTAGCGATTTCACACACCCAGAGTGACTGAAGTCGCTCTTTTAAAGTGCGAGAAGACAGGCCTTATATTTGGGTTGGGTAATTGGGCTTCTTCATTGAATTATCAAGCATTGGAAATATAATATCCGCAGTGGGTTTAGCCCAGTTTATCATCACAACTCGAAATGTTTGGAAGTTTGGCATGACAACCCAAACACATATGTAAGCTTACATTGCCCTTATATTTTGATCAACTTTAAGAGAATATTTGAACATAATGAAAGTATTGTATTACTGGAATCTTTGCTTAGACTTTTGAAAATTGTACTAAGAGATTTTCTCTCGATTCGGACTTCCTTTCTCATTCACCTTTCTTCCCTTCATAAAGATTGATGGACTCGAGCTTATTGTCTTGGTCATGTCAAACAACAGTATTTCTGATCTAGAGCTACATGACATGCCCTTTTGTAGGAATTGATTGGTTGGTGAGTTCGGATGCGGCGAGATCATCATGATACTTAGACCTTAGGTATGTGTCCTAGGCCATCATTTCATCTTCTTGATTGGTTGATTTGAACGGTGCTTCCATCAAGGAAAGCACTTCCTCTGTGATGTTAACGTCACGACGATATTTTCATATAACATCTCATGTTATCCAACACCGACCTCTATCAAAGGGGTTTTCGGTTGAGGTGTCGAGCTGATATGTGTGATTCATTTGACAGAAAACTCTTTTAACCAATTCAAGAAAAATCTTCAAATTATTGGATGTGAATTTTAGATCGGCAACCACATTACCTAACCCAATCCCCTTCTTTATTTAGAACACTTTAGGCATAAAACTCTCATGGTTATTTATTTCCCAAGAAAAAACACCTATATGGTGTCTGGCATTAGCATTGGCATTAACTTCATATTCCTTATTCTCTACAAGAATTAACTTAAAGGGCAAAGGCAAAGAGCTTGTGGAATTAATTGCAGTACCCAATTTGGATACCATGTTCATATGCTACAAATTTTGGTGGCGCTACTTAAAAAGGAAATACATTAAAAATTAAAAAAATTTGCATACTATGTCATAGGACTCAAATTTAAGTCCAAGCATTCCTTTTATTCAAAAGATCAATAAAATTAGAACAAATATAAATAGTGATTAACTAACTTCAAATTCTTTTCTTGTTTAATTATAGACAAGTTCAGATCATGTAAAGCAATTTTACTCAAATTCGAAAAGTTTTATGAAACGATTTAATTTCTCGATTTTTTATAAACATTTTAGAGATCATGAAATTCAAGATCCATTATTTACCAAAGCCAAAATGTACTATTTTCCTTTATGTATTGGCAATATATTTTGCATGCTTTTTGTTTTGTGATTTTAATTACTTTCATGAATTATCAAATAGTATTATATTTCTTGACGTTTCTAACCTAACCTTTAACTCCCAAAAAAGCAAGAAATGAAAAGAAAATATTGGCTACTACACTTTGAACCCTTTTATTTGGAGTCTTCAAAGGTATATAGATTGATATCTACTTTAGATATACAAATCAAATGTGTTTATTAATTAATGATAAATTCAATATTAAGAAAAAAACACACGAGTAGTTGTCAAGTTTAATATCATCAAACATTCTTGTTTCTTTTAGCCAAATTAATGTAAGCCTCCATAATTGGAGGTGAATATGATCACATGGACACGCCTACCCACTTGAAGCCTATGCCTCTAAAAACTAGATTTTTAGTAATTTTAGACCGATAGGCTTGAACCGTGTTCCTATATGATCTGATCAATTCGATAAGACACTCACCATCTATTTTTATTGTTCAAATCTTTATAAAAATTGATAAAATATGTATTTAAATAATTGATAAAGTTGTAAATCTCATTAAATTCATGGTACATAAATTCTTATAACGAAACCAAACATGCCTTAAAATTGTTAGACTGAACCCATTTTTTTTCTTGTTTGACATGATATAGCCCTGTTTGGTCAGGATCTGAATTTTAATCTAAATCAAAATTAATAATTAATTTAATCATCCATAAAATGGGATCAATAACTTTTCGATCACACATTTTATTAATTTTTTATCAAAATTTATGAAAAGTGATTTTAATCCCATCAAACATGGGCATAATTTCAAAGTACTAAATTATATTCTTCAATGTCATCAGTATTCATGAACAGTACTGTATGTCTTAGGCGTGTAATAGCGCGTGAAAACCAGTCTTTACCCAAGAAACACTCTTACAAGAAAAAGAGAGTTTTTACACTTTAGTTTTCAAGGAAGAAATGGAAAGGAAAGAGTAGTTGGAGTTTTCATCTTCCATAATCACAGAAGGCAAAAAAAATAAATTAAGATTACTATTTTCTCGCAACAATAATAATTAAAAATAAATAAAAATCAAGCGTTCTACATTTGTAATTTGCAGAAGGAATTTAAGTGCCCCCACTTAATAATTCACCCCCACCTGCAATTCTCCCATTTATACATCTCACAAACCCTTCCACTCCACACACACACGATCCTGAAAAGAGAGAAATGGGGAGAGGGAGGGTTGAACTGAAAAGAATAGAGAACAAGATCAATAGGCAAGTGACATTTTCAAAGAGAAGAAATGGGCTTCTCAAGAAAGCTTACGAGCTTTCTGTGCTTTGTGATGCTGAGGTTGCCCTCATCATCTTCTCCAGTCGTGGAAAGCTATGCGAGTTCGGCAGTGCTGGGTATATATACCTATAAAATGCATACTTAAATACACACATAACTCCACTTAACGTTGTAACTCTGCGTGTGCATAAATATCCAATCACGTGTTTACACAAATGTGTTAGTGTTTATATTTGTTTTTCTTGGTACGTTATGTGTTTAGTTATATAGGTCTTCTCTGGATGCACCTAAATCCTTTCCAGATTAAGTTCTTTATTACAAAAACTTCTCAATCACACGCAGTATGCGTAGTACTTTTTGGTTTCTTTCTTTCTGTCTCTCAAATTTGGTTTCTCAGTTTAAGATTTTTAAGATCATAAATCAAACTTCACTCAGTTGAAGATTTTTAAGATCATAAATCAAACTTCACTTTCTGTTAAAGGAGACCAATGCTTAGGTTTTTCTAGTGTTCTTCTGCCGTTCTACTGGCGTCATTTGATTTTATTTTTATTTTTTGTATTTTTTTTCTTGAATTTATTTATTTATTTTTTGGTGGCTTCAAGATTGATGCTTTTTTCAGTACTGGTTGTTAATATTCCAATGAAAGATCGACACGCGTTAACATTTGGATAATGTCATCGATCAAAGATCTGAAAAAGGATGATTGAGTAGAGCTATATTGCTATTGTTTCAGTCCAGACTTCTCCTAGTCATTAGGACCTGTGCAAGATCTAGGGTTTCTTTCTCCTTTCATTACTTTCTCTCTACACAGTCCTTTGTCTCTTTAATGCTTCAAAAATTAAACTTTTAGTGGGGTATCATAAAAAATGAAGCAATTCTCCGAACCTTGGAGAAAAGCTTCAGGCTTTGTCTTCCTTTCTTTTCATTCTCAGATCTTTTTGTTTCTTCATGGGTTTTGTGCTATCTCACGCCTTTTCAATTCACCTCATATCCTGGTCTTACCTTCTGTATACATTTCATACACACTTACATGTATTATGTATAGATCCAACAATGCTATGTTGTACGAGTTGAGATGATGATACTGTAAGCAAAAAAGTGGAATTCGTGAGGTTTATGTTTTGTGGACAGATCAAGCATATTTTGATGATACTTTCCTTCAAGGTCAGTTTTTTCTTGGGCTATATGAGTTTCAGGCCTTTTTTCAAGAATTTCTTTTTCAAAAACTATATATTTTGGTGAAAACTTTTTGGGGGGATTGTGGGTTTTTCTTTAGATGAACGAGTCTCTGATTATCATCTAAGATCTTCTTATCTTTAGACTTCACATGTTTTGATGCAAGTTTTCTCCAGCTGTCTGATTCAGATAAGCAAAGATTATTTTGGTGAAAGTTCTCTCTCTATCTGATGATGATATGGTGACTGAATTAGTTTTTACAAAGTTTCTTCTTTTACCAAAGATTGATTTGTGGCCATCTTTCTTGCTTACTAGTTAATGTTACTGTCTTGAGGTCTGAGATGAATCATTTTGGAAAAAGTAAAAATTAGCAAGTACAGAAAAGTCTATCACACCAATAAGAACCACACGTGCCAAGCAAAATTAGGATGGAGAGAAGATCATTTCTAATGGGTCCTTGGATTTGGAAAATTTTGGATCTCATGTACTAGAGAGACAATGCAAAAGATGTGACACATATCTTAGTGCAATCCACGGTTCCATCGGAGATGTTAGCTCCTTGTATTTTGTTTTGTTTTAATTGATAGTAATGTGGTTAACTAAAAGTATATTGCATCTTCAATTATCCAACTTTTACGTTAATTCACTTTTATCTCGAAAACACATCTTCATTTGGATTTATTATGTACTTTATAAACTATTCGCAAAAAATATTTTTTTCTCTTTACAGCACGACTGCAACCCTCGAACGCTATCAGCGTTGCTGCTTTAATCCTCTCAACACTGGTGCCGAAAGAGAAACACAGGTTTGAATAGTTAAATCCCATCTCAAAATAATGTTCCACTAGCAATTTTTCATATAGTGTTCGGATTATGATTTCTATATATTATTAACATGGAAAATGAACCTCAAAAGTATTTACTAGGTTAAGCACCCTTAATTCTTGATAATATTTTGCTCATGATGTCAATGCAGAGCTGGTACCAAGAGGTCTCAAAATTAAAGGCCAAGTACGAATCTCTTCAACGCACTCAAAGGTCATCCCGATTCTTTTTGTTATGAATTTCAGATCACAAGATAATGAAGACAATGAAATAAAGATGAAAAGAACAAGAACATAAGAAATTTGGAGGAGGAGAATCCACTATAAAATCAATAGTTTTGTGTTTACAATATCAATATTTCAATAATCAATTGAAATCTAGGCTCTCAAGAATGTTTTTCTCTCAATTCTCTCAATGTTAGAATGAATAATAATGTTACAAGNCTAGGCTCTCAAGAATGTTTTTTTCTCAATTCTCTCAATGTTAGAATGAATAATAATGTTACAAGCCGTGACATATATATAAGAAAATCCTAAGGATGAGTTGTAGTAGGAAAAGAAGTCCAAAAATGCGTCAAACAGAACAAACGGGCTTGGGCCAGAAAGGCATGCCGCTTGAGCGACAGTCGAGCGACAGCCCTCGCTCAAGCGAGGGGGCGAGCGGCAGATGGGCGATGAAGTCTCGGGTAATTTCGCTTGAGCGGACAGCTAGTGAAAATGCAGCAACTTTTTCCTCCGGTTCATAATTTGATAACCACTCCAAATTTGACTTCAATATCTATTAGAATTTGGGTCAAACTACTATACTTTTTACCCTTTATATGTATGCATATTCAAATACGGGAATGTTTTATAAGCTAGAATGGATGTAAATGGATGTTTTATAAGATTAAAGGGGAAAAAACCTTGTAACAAAATTTATGTTCAAGAGTACCAGACATGATATTAGTGTATTTGTGTGCGTGTTTACGCCTTTCGTCTATTTCTATGTCTCTATGTTATTTTCTTAGCACGGAAAAATGTGTATCCAAGATTATTATGAAGTTTGAAAATGTTCTTGAATTTTTTTTATCTATATTCTTGAAGGCACTTGCTTGGAGAAGATCTCGGGCCACTAAACGTGAAAGAGTTGGAGAATCTTGAAAAACAACTCGAAGGAGCTCTTACCCAAGCTAGGCAGAGGAAGGTATGGCGAAATGAATTTATAACATTTATGATTTGTATATAGAAGAATTAATCATATGGTGCAGAATTGAAGGTATTTCACTTTTACTTTTTACATCTAAGGTTGAACTATGAACTGTTACAAGTATATTACTGGACAAAGGAAAGGAATACCATTTGAGCTGAAATTTTTAAAAGAAAATGATGGGAAAAATGTCCTAAGCAGACCTCTTTGGTATTCATATTCTTTTTTCAGGTCTTCATAAAATAGAAATTTGACTTCCTAATTTACACATTGTTTAATGATAAGCATGAAGTTTCAAATAAAATAGAAGAAATAGTCCAAAAAGAAATGAAAATTATGCAATGGTGTTTTATAATATAACAAATTTATGCAATAAGTACATATGGTTATGTTTGAATCTCCTTTTTTGTATGAAATTTCTTATGAATAAGCTTCATCAGATTATCTTACCTAGGTAGCAAAAGAAAAGGGGAAAAAATGGACTAGCGTAGTAGAGAAAATTTTCTTAATTTTTTCAATCCAATAAAAAATTCAATTTTATTATATTAAATGAGTTCTTTCCCCTTCTGGCTCTATCTCAAATTTGGGATTTATAATTTTTTGGACAGTTATTAATATGATTTCTGGATTTTGTAGTCATAAATTACATAATTTTGATTTATTTTATATTAGTTCATCATGCAATAGGGAGTGGTACATTGATTAATATTATCTAAAGATTTCATTATCTTCTTTATTATATTTGTGAAATATTATTAATAATTAGCTTGCAGGGGTTGTAGTTGATGTGTTGAAGATAATTTAAGTAATCAAGTGTGTCCGCTCTATGATAGCTTAAATCTGAGTGCCATCATAAAGAAAATTGTGTCAAACCTTTGATATAACAAATATGAATCTGGCTTGTACTTGAATGAAGTCGAAATTAAATAAAAATAAAGAGGCTCCCTCCATTCTCTCACCTCCTTATGTAATAGTATAAGTTTTTAGATGATTTAACTAACGTTTCACGAGAAAAGAAACATGAAGTTTAATTTCAAGAATGGAACTTGTTGCTTTTGTGAAATATCTTAATTTTTGGATTCATAACATGTTACCAGAGTATCAAAACTCTTTTCTTTTCAATAATTTAGCGACAAGTTATGAAGTATCATACGCGGAGTTTTTTTGTTGTATTACGAGCTCCTGAAGTTTTATGCTGACTTTCTATACTATTTTCACCATAAAAATGCAGACAAAGATAATGATGGAGCAAATGGAAGATCTCCGCAGAAAGGTATTGCTTTCTTCAAGTTAATTTATAATATACAGTACATATATATCTCCACAAAGACATATATTTGAGGTCTGGCATCTAAAAATTCCCATTTTCTATAATGGCAGGAGCGGGAAATGGGAGAGATGAACAAGCAGTTGAAGATGAGGGTTTCCCTAGAATTGTCATCGGTATTCATAAATAATGAAGCATTTATCAGTAATATAATTTATCTTCTGTTGATAAATAAGCAAAATTGCATTTGTTCATCTTTTGCAGCATGAAACAGAAGGACAAGGTCTGAGAGGCTTTCCATGCCAATGGAATGCAGCTGCATCAGCCGGCAATGGCAACTTTATGGTCCAGCCTGGTTCAAATCCAATGGAATTTGAACCAGAACCTGTACTGCAGATGGGGTATAACCCCCTCCCTTCCTCTCCCTTTATATTCAGGAATTTCAATAAGAAAATTCTGATGAATTGGTGTGTATTCTTACAGGTATCATCACTATAATCTTGGAGAAGGGCCTTCTGTTCCAAGAACCATGGCTGTTGACAGCTTTGATCTGTTTTAAGCCGTTTTATCTGATTTTAAATGTCTTGTCTTTTATGATTTGTAGAGTCATGACTTAATATTTATGCATAAACTGCAAATATTTACGTGCTTTCGCTGTTAGGCTTATGTCTTGAATGATACGCACCATATTTTGCTATCACCCCCAGGTCTTGTCTTGAATGGCATACATGCATTATTCCACTGTCAATACCTCATCGAGCATCTCTAGTGGTGGTGTAAAATTTGGTTTAAATTGATATCTTTAAAATCACTTTTGCATCCTCATTTATATCTGGATGGATCTAAATTCAGATTTTTCTCGAGTGAAAAGATCTAAATCCGCTTTTGCCTATTGTGGATGTAAAACGAGATGTAAATTTGCATATTTTTTTTACATTTCATGTCGGAAAATGCAATTTTTCATTTCATTTGCATCTCCTTTTAAGAGGTTTTTTGTCACAGTTTAGATCTATTTTGCATCACGATTGAAAATGTTGTAATCACTCTATGAATGTTGAAAATGTGAATATTCACCTTACAATGTTAAGATTATGCATGATTTAAGCATACATGAAGAGGTCAGTGATATTCCTATTTGGATTCACTCCAAGTAAAATAATTATATCTCAGTTACCTTGTAATTAGAGGGTGGATAGATTTTGCTTGGTTTGGTATTGCTTTGCCTTTTAAGTGGATCAACATTTTTGTGTCATTAGATTACAGGAAGATCCACTAAGTGTTTGATAAAATTTTTGTTTCAAAATCATTGTATGCTTCAAATTTAGCATTTGGTAAACAAAAATAATTTGTTGATGTGCTCCTATACAATTAATAAACTAGACATTGATTATAATGATAACATTTTGCATTATAATTATTATTATTGATAGTATAGCGAAATTTATTTTTATATTTATATTTATCACAATATGAAATATTATAAAATTATATCTTGAAGACGATTTATTCACTAAATATTTTAAGCCCTTGTTTAAGCCTATTTTAGGGATGAAATGTGTTTTTGAATAGTTATTTTTTAAAAAATGCATGACTAAAAATAAGAAAAAAAATTCGATTTACGTGTAGAATTATTTTATGAGAGAATATGTGGTTGAAAATGAGTTTTTACAAAAATCGAGGCCAAAACATATATAGACTAATCTCAAAATCTATAAAATTAAAAAATAAAAGCATAATCCATGTTGTAAAAAAAGGAATTAATTTATTAGGGTCGAAATTAATTTTTTATATATATAATTGGATAAGCTAAAAGTAGAATCTAAAACGCTATCCATTTGATACTACTCAAAATTTGCTGTCATAGGGCGGAGATTATTCTATAATCAGTATTTTAAACCTAAAAATAACCTCTAATTTTTTAGAATAAAAAATTGGACTTTAAAATACCTAAAACAAATTTTAATTATTTGAGAATCAGAAGTTGAACTCAATAATTAATCCCAAATGGGATCAAAATACCTCATTAACTCTCTAATAAGATTCATCTTATTTTTCCAAGCATGGCTTTTTATCAACAACCGTATATACAATCCAGCTTTATGGTCATGCCAAGAAGTATATCTACGTTTGCTGGCCATACTAGAAAAGAAAAATGAAAAAGAAATTCAGGTTTAAAAGAGAACTGCGCTATAGGTTCATGAATTCAAATTCAATTCTGTAGCAAACAGAATACACACAGCAGTTGGTGGATGAGGTTTTGCCAATATTTTAATTACGTGGAGCCCACCACTGTGTGAGTAAAATTCAAAATTCTGTATCAATTCTATTTTTTTTCTCCTGTGCTCACAACATTTTTGAATGTAGAAACCTCACTTATGTCTTGGGATGGAGGCCCATAAACCCTTTATGAGGACTAGATGATTTTGTAAAAAGAAAATAAAAAAAAATCATTAATTAATTGTAGAGAATTTAAATAGTTTCCTAAACCTAGTAAAAGAAAACAAACTTGTAATTACTTGATTTGATTTATTGTTTAATTTGACTTTGAAAAAATAGAAATAGTAAAAGGATGTTTTTCAATTCGAAGTTGGTAAAAGTTTTTGAACAAATACATTGAAAGTGGCTGACTCAAGGAAGGAAATTAAAGAATGTTACAATCAAATACTAATGTGGACTAACCCTGCCACAGTAATTTGTTTGTTACATTTCAAATGCCACCCCCATATTGGGACCCACTCCCAAATTACTTTATTTTTTATATTTTTAAAACCCAATTATCTAAATTTTGCACTTGTACATTTTTGTTTGTCATGTAAAATCGAAACAATTCCTCAATTTTTTGAAGAATAGTAAATCGTTACTGTGTGTATGATTGATTTATCTGATCTTTTCGATCTCGGTCAATTGGGAATACAACAAGAAATTCTTCTCTTTAGCACAATTAGGACGAAAATATAATCTTTTCAAAATTTTCTTCGAATATCAATTTCCTTAATTTTAGTCAACTAATAAAGTCAAAATCAATCTTTGATCAGCGATTGCGATTATTTAGTCATGTAAAACACTAAAGAAGCAATAAATGAGTTTCAATTCAACCACTCCACCTCACAAAATTAAATAAAAAGCTAGCTAATCCCAATAAATTATGACCAAGTACATAAATTGTCAGGTGAAACAAATAGAATTATATGCAAGTTGACAAAGTGTATGGTTTTCCGCTTTGGCAATTTCATTGTGTTTTGTGCCACGTTTCAATTAAAAATATATTCTCGCACTGGTTTTGACTTTTTCCATCTTTTTTCCACTACTCAATTCACGCTTTCTCCTTTCTACACGTGATCTACATTCACCATTAAAAGCGTGAAACTCAAAAGTACACATTAATTTTAAGTAAAGTACTCTCAAGTACTACTATATGAAGCATTCAAAAATTCTGATAAGAGGCCGTATTTGTTATCCACACATATGTAAACCACTCACAAACACATTTGGCGTCGATGATGGTTTCCATTCAAAAAGTATGTTAGGAAGGGCACTGAAATTCAAAAAGTTTACATTTGAATGATCAATCATTCCGAAGCATTCTAATAAAATATTTAGACGAAAACCATCACCGAAGACTATACACCTGCCTGGTTTAGTTGAAAATTAGATTTTCAGTATATTTTGATACGAATAAATGAAATATGTTGTTGAAAAGTTATAAGCCCATAAAATGTACGATTAAAAATGGAGTTGAAAAAAATTAAATTTTAGAAAATAGGGACAAAACATGTTTTATATGTGCAAATTAACAATATAAATGCATGAATATTAAAAATTATAAAAGTGGTATGGAGGAGGTGAAAATTGGAAACGACCAATAAATGAAAACTACTAGTTTCATCAACCTTGCCTCCTCGCGTAGGAGTCAACACCGAAAAATTAAAAAATCAAAAAGATTTCCTTTTTGCCTTTTTTTTTTTTTTTTTATTATGCAAACAAATCCCCGCAAGCACGCATCGACTCCTCTCCTTCTTGTTTATCTCAATCAACACCCACACAAAAGTCAACGCTTCTGTCTCTCTCTCTCTCTCTCTCTCTCTCCCCCCTTCCTTCCTCCCTCTAAAATTTCAGCATTTCTTTCTTTTAGTAATGAAATGAAGTTTTGAACAGATTCAAGAGTTTTTTTTCTTGATTTGAGTTTTTTTGTTCCTTTACCCGGTTGAATCTTGAATTTTTTGTTAATGGGTAACGGAGTAGGGAAGCTGAGCTTGTGCTTCACCGGAGCTGTAAACGCCGATGAAGCTCGGCGGCGGAGGAAGGACATGGCGATGATGATATCTGATCCGTTAGATGATCTGGGACACTCTTTTTGCTATGTACGACCCGAATTGACGAGGCTGTCTTCGTCTAAGGTGCATACGGAATACGAGGAAGCATCTACGACGACGTTCAGGTCAATCTCTGGAGCTTCGGTTAGTGCCAACACATCCACGCCGCTCTCTACGGCTTTTGTCGACCACTATTCGTATAACAGTATTGACCGTGCCTCCGCCTTTGAGAGTTCTACCTCCTTTGCTTCAATCCCGCTGCAAATCATCCCGAGAAGTTCCGGCACCCACTCCGGCCCGTTGTTCAATAATTCGGGCTTGATTCCGAACTCGGGCCCTATGGAGCGTGGCTTCATGTCTGGCCCAATTGAGAGGGGATTCTTATCGGGTCCCCTCGATCGAGGGATCCTCTCGGGACCACTTGAAAGAGGCAGCTCCGATCAGTTCCAGAGAAGCTATTCCCATGGGGGTTATGCGTTTCGGCCCAGATCGAGAAAAGGATCGTTGATTCGGGCCCTGAGAAGAGCTTTATCAAAGAGCATCACCAGAGGTCAGAACTCCATTGTTGCTCCGATCAAAGGCATGGTTTCAATGAAGGAAAATGATTGGATTGTGAGTTCTGAGAAGCAGAACGAGTTGACAATCAGTAGTAGTGTGAATTTCAGCAGCGAGTGTAGCTTGGATGATGATGATTCATTGGAAAATCAGAATCTTCAGTGGGCTCAAGGAAAAGCAGGGGAGGATCGAGTTCATGTTGTCATCTCCGAGGAACATGAATGGGTTTTTGTAGGGATTTATGATGGATTTAATGGCCCTGATGCACCTGATTATTTGTTATCCAATTTGTATTCAGCTGTTCATAAAGAGCTCAAAGGTTTGTTATGGGATGACAATAATAAGACTGACAATTCATTGGTTTCTAATTCCTTTGCTGTGACTGAGAATGGAAACTTGGAAGCAGATGATTTTAGTTCGACTAAGAGTTTTGGTGAGGGGGTTTTACGGGATAGGACTAAGGATGGTTGTTCTAGATGTGTAGAGCCTGAGAATTATCCTAACAATAATGGGGATTTGAATTATGATTTGTGGTATAAGAAAAAACGGGGGAGGAATTTGAAGAGTAAGTATAAAGGAGTGGCTAAGAAATGGGAGGAGAATCAGAGGAGGTGGAGATGTGAATGGGATAGGGAAAGATTAGAGCTTGATAGGAGATTGAAAGAGCAGTTGAACAAAAACCGATCAAATGGATCAGAGGCAGCTAACCACTTGGATGTGCTAAAAGCCGTTTCACAAGCATTGAAGAAAACGGAGGATGCATATTTGGATCTTGCTGATAAGATGGTCATGGAGAATCCCGAGCTTTCTTTGATGGGTTCGTGTGTTCTTGTGATGTTGATGAAGGGAGAGGATGTTTACATGATGAATGTGGGCGATAGTCGAGCAATTCTGGCTCAGAAGAAAGAACCAGATCTTTGGAGCCAGGATTTGGAGAGAATCAATGAAGAAACATTACATGACCTCGAGACGATTGACAGTGATATGTCAAATGCACTACCCAGCTTAACTGCTTTTCAGCTCACCGTGGATCATAGCACGTCTGAGGACGAGGTGAAAAAGAAAACCTCTAGTTCGGATAATTGATTTTTATTGTGTTTTAGTTTTTGATTGATCTTATAATACTATATTTTCAGGAGGTTCGAAGGATTCGAAGTGAGCACTCAGACGATGCTTCTGCCGTGACCAATGACCGCGTAAAAGGTTCATTAAAGGTCACTCGAGCTTTTGGTGCCGGTTTTCTCAAGCAGGTATTTCCTGCTATAGAATTTTTCCACACAACCTCTTGCAGTAGATAATGTAGATAAAACATGGATAAAGTTAATGTTGTTGATTCCTTATGTGTTTAAGGAAAGTAGATTCCTCAATTGGCCACGATAAGTTCTTTCAACGTGTAAACATCAAAAGTTAGGAGGAGGATACTTTTATGCTTAGCCTTTCTAAGGTAGAGAAAAGTTGCTTTATCTTACCATATTTGGGATGGTTGTTGACATCCCGACCAACGATATTTACCTGAAAGTGTTTTGCATTTCATTTTCATGTGATATACAACTTATTCTGCCATTGATTCTAGTGGAAAGTAAGACCTAGAAATGAATAATTTGTTTCTTTGGTTTGTTGGATTCCATTCCTGGGGCAGAGAGAAAAAGGATATCTTTAGTTTTAAAGTAAAGTTCGCCTCCTGGCAATTTTTTTGTGATCATGCAATTGGATTGCCAATTTCTAGTGCTTGTTTGATAAGTGGATTACCCATTATTGGACACTATTAGTGCCCCATTTGACTGGGCTTTTGCTTCTGGTTTTTTCCTAAGGAAGTCGATTTGAACCAACTTCCTCTAAAAGCTCTTCTAATCAGACAAAACATTTCAATGAACGGGCTCAAAAGCAACTTAATCTCAGAAGTAGCTTTTGACTTTTAAAAGCCATGCCAAACGGCCCTAAATAAGCACAAGAAGTACAAATTGTCCGTTCTACTGTTGAGTACAATTTAATACTGCTTATCGTACATGGTACCATAAATAGTTTGCTGAAACAACTCAAGATTCCTGTATACTAGATGGCATCACTTTTTCCGTGCTCGATTTTTGAATATTATCTTTTAATTGTAGTTCTATAGGAGAAAATATTTGATGGCAATTATTTCCATCAGAAATGTTATTTTGTTCATGTGTTTTTGAAATTTTTGTGCTTAGATTTCTCGTGTTTGTACAGCCAAAATGGAACGATGCACTTCTAGAGATGTTCAGAATTAACTACATTGGAACTTCACCTTATATCAACTGTCTACCATCACTCTACCATCACAGATTAGGGCCAAGAGACAGGTTCTTGATATTGTCATCGGATGGACTCTATCAATACTTCACGAATGAAGAGGCTGTATCCGAAGTTGAACTCTTTCTCTCTTGGTCTCCGGAAGGAGATCCTGCACAACACTTGGTCGAGGAATTGCTATTTCGTGCAGCAAAAAAAGCTAGTAAGTTTTTTTTTTTTTTTACTTAGATTATATTGTTGTCTCATCGTACTCATCCCAACAGATATGAGAAAACTAAGATATCATCTTTGCTATAATGCTTTGATTTCAGGCATGAATTTTCAAGAATTGCTCGAAATACCACAAGGAGATCGACGTCGCTACCATGACGACGTTTCGATAATAGTTGTTTCTTTGGAGGGAAGAATATGGAGATCATGTGTATGATTAAGTTGAAAAGAAAACAATAAACAGATTATGATTCAAAAAATCTGTCGAGTACCCATTTTTGATGTTTTTTTTCCTAATCACCTTTTGTAACATGACAACAATTAAGTTGTTATGACAAGTGAAAACTTAATTGTGCATTGTACTTGGTGATGAGGATTGTAAAGCTGAAAAACTGTTATTTTTCCAAATAAATGACATCCTATGGAAGAAATTTTTGTTCTGCAACTTCATTTTCAGTATTTTTACTGCTTATTTTGTCAGCATTTTTCGCCAAATTCTACATGTCTTTTGAGGAATTTAATCTGGGAATTCTCGTCATGCTATGTTCTCAAGTTTCTCGTCTTTAAATTTCGGCAGAAACTAGGAATTGCATTGAAAGGCCAATCGGGGTGAGGGGTCTACGTAATAATAACTTATTCTAGCTGCTAACTAATTGAGAAAATGAGTAGTAAATGCAATGTAGGTGGGGAGGTTAGTCTTTTGTCATTAATATTTCACCAACAACTTTGCTAAATTTATTTCATTTGACCTTTAATGGATTCTCTGAAATTTCATTAAATCAAGGAAAAATTATTTATTATACATTTGTTGATACTTTCTCTGTCTCATAAAAATATGTTTGTTTTCATTTTCGCGCAAATTAAAAAAATGTATTTAATATAATTGAAAATAAAAAAGTTTCTTACATTTTTTCTATATAACCTACATTAAATTTTTTTTTTAATATGAATAGTTCATATTTATTGATAACAAAATATATTGTATAAGAGTATATTAGAAAATTAGAAAATCAATTATGCACCTAATAAAGAAAGTGAAGTATAATTTGAAATAAACAAAAAAGAAAACTTAATTTTTATGGGAAGAAAAGAGTAGCATTATTCTATTCAAAACCTTCATCACATCGTTCAACGTGTTCATACTTGTGTTTCTACGTTGGAAAGTCCAACGACTCCCATGATGTGACTGACACCCAAAAAATATATACGATATACATACACACTTATCATCCTTCGAAATTGTCCCCTTTAAAAAAACCGATCCCTTGTTCGTCAAACATTAAAAAATAGAATTATGCTAAATGTACATTTTGGTACATTCACAATGACATCTCCTCTCAACATTTTCATTTCATTAATATATACAAAATGTGTAATCATACATTCTTTTAATAAAATAATTTTGTACGTAAAGTAATAGTTNTATACGATATACATACACACTTATCATCCTTCGAAATTGTCCCCTTTAAAAAAACCGATCCCTTGTTCGTCAAACATTAAAAAATAGAATTATGCTAAATGTACATTTTGGTACATTCACAATGACATCTCCTCTCAACATTTTCATTTCATTAATATATACAAAATGTGTAATCATACATTCTTTTAATAAAATAATTTTGTACGTAAATTAATAGTTTTTTCTTACTTTTTAATCATACATTCTCCAAAAAAATTCACTTTTTATAAAATATATTTTGAAAAATTACATCAAACATACGGATGGCGTGACTGTGTCTGTGGATCAGTTAAGCAAGGTAAGGGAACGGGAGGGGAGGGTAGGGTCGGTAAGATAGGATGGTTTTTTTGGTTTGTTTTATCAAGCACTAATCTACTTTGGAATGATGCTATTTTTTTTTTTTAAACTTTATTTTGGTGTTTTCTTTCAAGAAAATGGCAATCCTATGCAGCGTGCATCTCCTAGTGATGTTTAAACATAATATTCACCGTCGTTTAAATAATCAACTCTTAAAGTTAAGATTTTAGAATAGAGAGAGACAAACACATTCTCAATAATTAAATATATTTAAAATATTTCAATTTTCAATTGATGAAAATAATATAATAATTTAGAAGAAAGGTAGTGAAAATAAAATATCAATATTTTTTGGGATGGAAAAATTAAATATTGAAGATAAAAAGTCATCTTCGATTGTAAACTCGAGAATTCAAGAACTCTAGTCGTATTTTCCGTAAGCCAATAGCAACTTCTTCTATGTTTAGAATATAATGCGTTAGTTTTCAAGTCCCCAGTCGCTATGGGTTGATTCCTTGCAAAAATCATGCAGATCTAGAGGTGGCAATCGAGCCGAGAGGCTCGTCGGCTCTGCTCGGCTCGTATTGTAGCGAGCCACGAGCCGCTCAAGCTCATCAAAGACGAGCTCGAGTCGAGCGGGCCGGCTCGCTAGATGAGCGGCTCGACGAGCCGCTCGTCCACGAGCTCTGGCTCGTATATCTATTCAATAAAAAAAAGAACAAAAACAAAAAAGAGGGGAGGAGAAATTCAGTGACCAGAACGGTCACTGAAATAAATTCCGTTCTGGTCACTGTTACAGTTTCGGTCACTGAATTTTTTTTTTTTGTCATTTTTAATTTTTTTTTCATTTTTTCTCTACAAATATCCACCCCCAATCAACATTTTTTCCTACCAATTCTCTCATTCTCTACTCTACTCTCCTCTCT
>CAIGRK010117965.1:0-16148 GCA_903798315.1 Fraxinus greggii
TGGGTATCAAAAAACCCAACAGATGTAAATTTACCTTTTTTTTAAGATCCAGAAGAGGTAAAAAATACTAATTCACTTGCACTCAATTTTTTTACATCTTTCTATTAGAACGGAGTTTGTATTTAAATCCAATGAAATGTAAGTGACGTACACCCAATTTTACACTAACATCGAAGAGACTCTAACTAAGGTACAACAATAATTATTTTTACATAATAGAAATACAATAATGCTGAGTTTTTGGGCGTCCATCTAAATTTAATGGGCAGTGAACCACCATCGCGTCTATTTATTTTGAAATACATAAGAGGACAACTTGAAATTTTAACCCTCAATAGAAGGAACGTCTTGCCTACGTTTTTCCAAACCAATTTCACTTCTCTACATATTTTGATTTTGTAGGGTATGTTAAATAGATGAATAATTAATTTATTAAATTTCTCACATTTTAAAAACTTGTTATGTATCTAGTAGCTAAAATTAAAGACTTATTCTCCCGTGAAGTGCACACTTGTCGCGCGCCTTGAGATTTCAAATGTAATGTTGTATTCGTTAAAGTTCATGATATGCAGTAGAGGATGTTAGCCGCTTAGCTCGGGAGATTATTAGTTTACTTATAAGTAAACAAATCGTTTATAAAAAAGAAAGAAAACTCTCGTGAATTTTTTAATTGAATAAAATAAAATTATTTATTTTGAAAATAACTAAACGAGAAATTGATATTGAAAACTCAAATATATGTCACAATTGTAACATTGTACCCAACAATAGCATCACCAGTAGTAGGATCGAACTTATAAGTCTGTACAATTGCATAGCCACGAGCCAACCGAAAAAGCCCCGTACCACCAACAATCGCCATCTCCCTGAATGGTTTCGTCGCTGCCGGATTGATACTAAGAAGGCTAAAAGAGCTTCCGTCATATATTCCGTCGGTGAATTCATAACTCAGGACCATAATAAGGCCCAAGTCAGTTTGGCCTGCGGAACCATACATTCCCCTTGCCCGGCCCACAATCTTCGATGAAGGATCGGGCCCCACCGTCAATAGATCATCGATCATAATCAACAGGCCGAAAAGGGTCGAATAATTGTTGGTTTGTGGAGGTTGGACAATCCTTATTGCACTAGGGTTTCTTCCACTAAAAATGTCGTGGAAATAGAATTGAAGTGTGGTTATTACCTCCTTACCTGATTCAACTCTCTTGGCCCATGTAATTTGATCGTTAGTTTGAGCTAGAGACCATGGCATTGTTGCTGTTGTAACAAGGAAGATGAAAATTGCAAGTCTAGTCATTTCTCTCTCTGTGTCTCTCATTGCAGTAGACAGAAGTACTAGTTTGAGGTTTATATACGAGGAGGTACCAACTCGCTTTGGACCAATTTTGGGACTTTGTGAATAAAATAGACTTTCCTCTGGGAAGTTAGTGTATGGATAAAAGAAACTCTCTACCAAACACTCTTATAAATAAGGGAAATTTGAAACTCAATTATTTGAGTATGAATATTAATTAGTGATGTCAAAATGGATCGAGAAGCTTAATACTAGGATGACCCACCTGTTAAAATAAATTTTTACTCCATTAATTAATTTTTACGTTTTAGTTAATGATTTACCTATTACTATAAGTAAATTCAACTATTAAATTATTGTTTTTTTTTTCACAAACAATTTAAGGTTGTAATTCGTAAATGCATCATTGGCAAATAAAGCCAATTACGGTCCTCAACGATGTGGTCCAAATGTAGGTGGGATGGTGTGGACCGACCTATCCATTCTGATACCCTAATGAATTTTTAGTATTAAAGAAAAAGAGCAACTCAAATTACTATACATTTCACTGTAATATGAACAGTCGGTTGGAGGGGGAGAAAATCATTGAGAATCAAATACAAAGGAAGAGTAAGCTGGTTGAACAATTCAAGAATATTTCGATTTATTTTGTCAGTTAAATTGAATATTTTGGTTTTTCGCCTTTACAAATAATGTAGTTGGCAGCGATGTTCAATTCTTATAATTAATAAATGTTTATGTATTTTGTTTTGTTTCTTCTTTCTCTTTGTTTTTAAGCAGTCCACATTGATAATCTCTGTTTGGTGGTTTTTCTTAAATTTTTTGAGTTGAAGAGGTTCTTGATTTGAAAAGAATACTTATGAATTATGTCGTAAGGCCTGACAAAAAATTAGCAAACATCGATATAACAATTCGAAAAATAAATAAGTACAAGAGTCTATTTAAACTTTAAACTCGAACAAAGTAATTTTCTTACCGATGTTCAATATTTTGGTGTATTGCTCATGCAAGCCATGGAGTTGGTACGCGATGTTACGTGGTCAATTAATTAATAAAAGTTCATTTCTTCTTGATTTGTATGATTGTTATTCTAATCTTTGAGCAATCCTCATATTTTGCACTTGTTATTTTAAATTAAAGTTAATAAACCCTATTGCCAACCTAAACTTCCCTCTTCCGCCAACCAACGCCAGTTCTCGATCCCCCTGTCACCGGATTCCTTGAAAACACAATAAGAGAACTCCCTTTAAATTTACCACTTGTAAAATCAAGATCAACATGAATAATCAGAGTCAAATTCTTGTCTTGGCTAGAACATAGTGTTTGAATAAAAATAGAGAATGGGAGAAGACAAGAAGATAATGGTAGCAAGAACACCGTAATAAAAATAATCGTTGTCCTCAAACTATATTTGCCCCTTCTAGAATTATATGAGTGATTAAAGGGATATACCGGCAAATAATTTGTGGAATTTAACTAGCCTTTAAAAAGAATAACGCTTAAACACTTGTGTTTTCTTCTAAAAAACTCGAAAAATACTAAAAGTTTGAACATGTAAATGAACTGGATTAAAGGCACTATAATATAGTTTTTGATTGATGATTTTATGTGTTTATAATTGAAATCACCCCACACGAAATGGTGCCAATGGTTTATGAAAGGTTGAATTTTTCCATGAAAAATCACCAAAATCAAACCTGGAAGCCAGCCTTAACAGACCCATGCTAATGCACCGTTCTTGCTCTTCTTTCCGCCTGCAATGCCATCACAGTATTCATTTCCGTTTAGATAGAAATGAAAGCCAATTGAAAGATATTTCAATGAATCATATCTTGCTTCAGCAACATGCTGATATATACATTACAAAGAATGTGAAAGGAATATTCTAGAGTGTACAGCTGTAGGTTAGTTCCTTGAATTATGGAAGATGTTGGGAATCTATTTTACAACAGAAAGCTAATTGCTGCATTCTTGTAAAACAGAAAATGATCCGGCAATGATAGCAGCAAGTGATGGTTAGTTAGGCTGGTATGGAGTTGAAACATGTGCATGTGAACGGTACTTCTTGACATTAACCTCCGTGCCTTCCGTTAGAGGGTCATAAATGGCGAATGTGGTGCCCAACGGGGTGGGATCTTTCGGTTTTGAGGTTGTATTTTCACTTGCCACCATTAGCGCCGTCTGTTTTTTCTCACTATGTCGTGAAGGAAGAAACGGATTCTGCAGCTTCATGGGTTCATATGGTGCCTTTGGGAGTAATATTGGCAATGAACTGATGCAGTGGCGACGCTGAGTAACACAATCCAAGGCAAAAGTATACCTCTCACCATCTCTAATTTGTCTATGTAAATTCTATTGCTTACTGGAATTTATAAGAACAAACAATTAGTAATTATATGGTCATTATTTCTTTATTTGTTACATAATTTTTTTTTCCAAATTAGCGAATGGAAAACTTTGATTCGACATAATAATTGTGGATTTATTGATTTCCAGTTTTTCAGAGATAATCTTATCTTTTAAATCGAAACTAGCATTTCAAATACCAATTCAGTTTAATCAATGTTTTTAAAATGGACTCGATCAATAGGTGAGGTGAAAACATTCAACTAATATCAATCGAACCATTTTTTTTTAATTTTCCCAATTCAATTTTTTGATTTCGTTTAGGATTGATAGCTAAAAATATCGACATCTATGGCAAGAAAATTATTACACACTGAAAAATAAAAATGGTCCTGTTAGTAAGTATTAATTGTTGGCTTCAATTATTGATTTTGGCTTTACAATTTGGTTTATTGACTCAAGACATTTCTTTCTTTTCGAATTTCCACTGTCAAGGGAACAAATTTATTTGAGTAAATTGAATCTTCAGCGTAAAACTTAAATTAGTGTTTGTTTATAAATGCGTTTTACACACTTATTTTGGATTACAAACATGGATAATTGTTAATAAATATGTGAAATATAGCTTAATTAGATATAATTTGCATTTTGCAGGACAACACTGATGAATATGGCGAAAATTAGGAGAAAAATGAAAAAATGACTAAAACGAAAGAAAACGAAAGTTCAGGGACCAATGTGCAAATAACTGAAAGATGGCCCGAAAGAGAAATTGAAGATATGAAGATGGTGAGATCGAATTGATCAAAGGAATAAAACATTGGAAGATGAAGAATTGGAGAAAAGAATGCAAAGATGGCGAAAAATGGCTCTATTGTATTAAATACAAAGTTCGGGGACTGAATTGCAAATATTCAAAAGTTACATCGAACTTGACGATAAAGATTTTTGAGTGTTAGACATCAATTAGATGAAGAAAGAAGCCAAGGGAATGAAATATAGTCCAAAGACTATCACATATCAACTTCAAGCAAAAAACGTTATGCTTCAGATTTTCAATCTCAGTTTGGGACCTATTTTTGGTATAGGAAATGTTCGAGTTGGAAAATTTATAATTCTGAAAGATTTGTATCCCTTTGGTTTATCTTTTCAAAGCATTTTGAATCACCTCAATTGGATATCGGGAGAGAAAGATATAACAAAAATATTGAAGACTGTCCGGTGGGAAAAATGTATAAATATGCGGTCGCATAGTTTAAAATCCATGCGACCGCATAGTGCATTCCAGAGCCAAAATTGATGGTTGGATGTTCTTCTATGCGACCGCTTATAAATGTACTATGCGACCACATAGTACAACTTTTGGCGAGATTTTGTTTTCTTTTCCAACTGAAACTCTACTTTGGTAACAAGATTTTAAGCATCCTATATATACAAAACTCGACCAGAACACGAAGGGAGACATTCTTTTGACCTAAAAAACATATGCATAAGGGTTTTGATAGAAGAAAAAGAGGAATAATACGAAGAACAACAGTACGAAGCAAAGATTAAAGTTAAGCATTCAATTGGTGATGTCGTTTCTTCATTGTTTTTCTAATTTTCTTCTTTCCATCATGTTAGGCTATGTTAAATTTGTACTAGGGAATGATGAACTATGTAATATGATTTTTATTTCTTAGTTTTACATTCTTGACAATAAAAAAACGTTTTGACTATTTGAATAGTTTATATTGATTTATTTTCTCCACGATTATTGTGCACGTTAATTGTGTGAGTATGGTGTTCTATTTTATGCATTCGAAAGAAAGAAAATAAGTTCGATATATATAAATTGTCATAGGGTCCGATAGGGGATAGAAATATACCGCTATGCCTTACGTCAATCTTTAAGTGCTCATAAAAATTCATGTACTTTAATATGTTCACATCCATCATAGAAGTATAGTTGTGTCATATATAAACGTAGGTTTAATATTACTCGAGAGAGATTGTTAAATACTTTTAAGAACATTGATTCGTCAAATTCAATCGTTTTGTCAATGTATAAAACTAAGGTTAAAATTGATTATTGCATAGGAATTCGGGATCCTAGTGCGTTTGTCATTCATTAAAACACATTAACTTTCTTTCAACATAATTTGCATTTAATTTAGTTAATTCATTCATAATTGCATAATGTTAAGTTAGATATAATTTGGTTATAAACACATTATATTATCCTTGTTTCAATTAATGTCAGGAATAATTAATATTGAACTAATCAATCTCTGTGGACGATACTTGGACTCAAAATCCATTTTATTACTTGTTAACGAACCGTACACTTGCAGTAATTTTAATTCGAAATATATTTTCATGAACAATTGTGTGGGTTCTTAACGTGGAAATGTTGGTGGCTTCCTGATCTTTGTTGCTTGTTCAAAACTATACGCAATTTCAATCAGTTTAGGTTCAGTACCCTTCAATCCTCCAAAGCATATGCCGATAGGCACCCCTTTGCTATCATATGCAGCAGGTACGATAATGCCCGGGAATCCACCAATAGCGAGTACACTAGCAACATCATGCCTGGCAGCCACCAGCGCGTCCAGCTTGTATTGCCTCATCAGTTTCTTGAACCCATTTCTCGACAATTTTGCCAAATTCTTCCGAGCTTTTAGTTCTGAGTTCCCAATTCCATTTGTGGCTTCAGCAGCCAAAAACACTTCCTGGCCATACTGTTTAGTCATTTCCTGCACATTCAGTCAAATGAACTGTTAAAAGCCTGCTTTATAACACAGAGTTTCTGGTCTAAATGTTCAGAATCTGTACCAGATCAGGGGACTTCTTATTGAATGCTATTACATCTGCCAGCGATCGAACAGGGGAAACTGTTAGCTCCTTCAAGTATGTGTTCAAGTATATTTTGAACTCGGCTAGCAAGGCTGTTTCTTCTGCACTTGAACTGTATTCCAAACTTGCTTTGTCGTCGTCTATTTCCACCAAGACTGCACCTTTCTTCCTGAAGTTGACATAAAGTTGATTTTTTTACAATGTGTTTGGAATTATAATAAGAATTTCTTGGGAAATATCACACCTTAGTGTTAGCAGATGGTGCTCAAAAGCCTTTGCAACAGGGTTTTCTTCAAACTTGAAGAAGGGATTTCTCACTATACCTAGTCTCTTTCCTTTGAGTCCATCAGCTTTTAGAAATTGTGCATAACCACCATGAGGAATGTAATTTGAGGCTTTTCGGGTTGCTTCTTCATCGTTATTGTCAAAGCCTACAATGGCATCAAGAAGGTAAACAGCATCTGATACAGTCCTGCAGATTGGTCTAATAATCCAACCGAATTGAAGGAGTTTAACATTGTCAGTGAAATTCGAATAATGAAATCATTATACTGAAAGAAGAATGATTTGAAAGTGATGATACTCACCCTATGGTATCCTGTCTTGGGCTAATTGGGATTACTCCAGCTCGACTTGTGAGACCAACAGTTGGTTTAATGCCTACCACTGCATTGAAACTAGATGGACAAAGAATGGAACCATCAGTCTCGGTCCCCAGCGATACTGCTGCCATATTTGCCGCCACTGATATTGCTGATCCGCTGCTTGAGCCACAAGGATCAGCAGATAGGTTATAAGGGTTCTGCACAACATAGAACAACTTGTGTTACTGATACCTGGCAGTGTGTGCCCCCAAATTTACAGTAACTTTCCCAGGCTATTTTTGTCAAGTACACACCAGAAAATGGACCACCATGTCTAGTGGATTTCCTATACAACATGGCGAAAAAAGTGGGCAACTACAGATATAGTGCTAACCATCACTCACCTTTCCTAGTCCAACTCTGGCACACCAACCACTAGGTGCGTTAAATGATCGAAAATTAGCCCACTCACTCATGCTGGCCTTGCCCAGTATCACCGTCCCTGCTTTTCGCAGCTTCTTAACCACGCCTGCATCACGAGGCACAACCGATCCCAGCAAAGCAAACGATCCAGCAGTGGTGTTAAGCTTATCTTTCGTCGCAATATTATCTTTCAGCAAAATAGGAATGCCGTGCAATGCAGAAAGTGAGTCAAGTTTCTTAACTTTCCGTTCTTGATCAGCCTGCCTTGCTTGAAGAAGTGCATCAGGGTTAACTTCTATAACCCCTTTAAGAATTGGATTCAAATTTCTGATTTCTTCGAGGTAGAAATCAACTAGCTGAGTCGATGTGAGTTGTTTTTGATTGAAAGCAGTGCGCAGGTCGTCAATGGAGGCTTCCCTGATTGAAAATGCGTAGCATTTGTTGGAATTTGAGTGTGATAACATAATAGAAGCAACCAGGATTGACAGTGATAGAGCGGAATAAATTTTCATGGTGTTCGATGATAGTAGAATGTTATCTGCTCACCAATATTAATATATAGCCAAAAGTCTCAGAAAAAGCAAATGTGAAACATGAAAAGTTGAAGCACCTTTTGGACATCAACTAGTGGGTGGACCAATGATGTAAGGTGTGTTTGGTGTGTGAAGTGAATTATATAAGTATAATTTTATTTTTGGATTGAATCACTTTTACTCACTCTAATTAAGCACCAACATTGGGTGGGGAAATAAATTGTAAGATAATGTTTGAATTAGTGTTTAGTATTATTTTTTAATTATTTAGAATATTTTAAACACACAAAGTTGTCGAATTCGAAGATGTAATTAATTTTACGTGAATCTCAATGCACCTTACAAGCTTTAATTAGACAAAAATATTTGCAAATTGCAGTCAGTTGCCACTTGCAAAACTTGTGATTGTTTGATGGAAAAATTGCTAGTTTTTATTACATGGGGACCAATGTACACCAAAAATTAAAGCTAAAGGACCTCACGGTCAAAAAAAGTGATTGACAATTGACAACTTGTATGTTTTTTTGCAAAAGTTCTTTTTTTTTTTTTAAATTTCTCTTACATTAAAATGGCATGTAATTGTGAGAGGCAATTATATTTACATCACATTTTTTTTATTATCGGTAACACATTTTAATTGTAATGAATGTAATCAATTTAAATTCTTTCGTCTCATTATTATCATTAACCTTCAATTAATTATCATAGTTTGTCTCAGATAATGATTTCTTTCCAAATATTATGTTGACATGCACTGAAATAAGGAGGTTAAATATTTGTACTTTCTTTTTTTTTTTTGCTTATTCAAAAATATAAGACAAGTAACTCCTATGCACAAATTTTTTGAATAAAAATTGTCATTAGAAATAAGATGTACGAAATAATAAGAGATCGATGATAAGAATGTGACGAAAAAAAAAGTTAGAAATATAATGCCGTGTAAATAGCCATTCTGAAAATACAGAGGGCTTGATAAGAGGTCTTGGCTGATCGATAAGCCCACTAAACTTAGCTAACTTGACCTAAAAGAGAAGTCCAAGAACTTAAGATGAGAAGATAAGTAAGAAATCTTCAGGCCAACAATGTAAAGACTTCAAACGCCTACTTTAATAAACAACTTAGAGAACATCTTTGCAACTGGATTCAACTGAGTCGAAGAGAGGAGGCTTTCGGGTCAGGGTAGCTTGTTCAAAGGCATAAGCAATCTCTATCAAACCAGGCTCTGTTCCTTTAAGTCCTCCAAAACACATCCCAAATGGCATACAATCAGTGTCATATCCAGCTGGGACAGTGATTGCAGGATACCCTCCAATTGCAAGCACAGACGAAACATCCGAACCCAATGTCACTATTGCGTCCAACTCGTTCTCCAACATCAACTTCTCAAACCCATCTTGAGAGAGTTTCTTCATCATCTCGACTGCCTCCTTCTCTTCCTCTCCGATTCCATTTGTTAAGTCTGCAGCAAGAAAAATTTCTTGACCGAACTCTTCAATTCTTTCCTACAATGACCACCATAGCTCATTCAAAATGTGCAGTGATGCAAACAGAGTACGGCATGTTTGGTGATGTAGATTAGACAACATCAGACAGTATTAAAGAAGAAAAACAAACTCCCCACTAAGTCTAATATCATGTACCAAACATGTATTAAACAGTTTAACATCATACAACATCCATTTGTAGTGACTCACCAAATCAGGATTATTTGTATTGAAGGCTATAATATCTGCTAGTGACCTCACTGGAGAAGTAGTTAGATCTTTTAGATATTCATTTATGCATAGCTTGAACTCGGCCAGCAACGCCAACGACTCGCCACATAGCACAGGGTTCATGATGACATCAATATTCGCTATATCTAGATAGTCAACTATTGTCGCACCACGTTTCCTTGAATATCCACAAACACATTCAATGTCATTGAGCAGATATTCTAGTGGAACACAGATAAATTTATGTATATTACCTCAATGTTTGGAGGTGATCCTCGAACACTTGACTTGCTAAAGATGTATTTGAAAGGTCTACAAATGGTTTTCTTACCACGCCCAATGTCTTTCCCCTGAGCCCATCTTCATTGAGGAACTGTTTATAGCCGCCTGCAGGAATGAACTTGGCTGCTGCTTTTGTTGCTTCAGAGTCTCTTGGATCAAAACCCACAATCGAATCAAGCACATAAGCAGCATCAGAAACTGTCCTACATATGGGCCTGAATTTTATCGTTGCAATAATTAACAAGATGAGAATCAGCAACACAAGTGAAAATACTTTCTATTACTCTCCATCTCAAGGAAGAAAGTGCAATAAGTTTATTTACCCAATCGTGTCCTGCCGGAGTGAAAGAGGAATAACACCAGCTCGACTAGTGAGTCCTACGGTGGGCTTTATAGCTACGACAGAATTATGATCCCCGGGGCATATGAGGGAGCCATCGGTCTCTGTACCTAATGACACTGTAACCATATTTGCTGCCACGGATATTGCAGATCCACTACTTGAACCACAAGGGTCTCGCCCCGGAGCATAAGGATTCTGCAATTTTGTTTATAACAGCAAATTTTCATTCACACTAATAAAAAACACATTAAGAACTACAGTCAGCCAGCCGAGTCAATAAAAAAGTTTAATTGAATGTAGATTTATATGAACTCGCCTAAAAATCCTTATTTTGAGTAACCTAATTCATATAATGAATGCCCAATAGACTAACCACAGCAAGACCACTTCTGGCGGACCATCCATCAGGGATACTAAATGACCGGAAGTGGTACCATTCACTCATACTGGCCTTGCCCAAAATCACAGCGCCATCATTCCTCAGCCGCTCCACCACCCCAGCGTGGCGTGGAACCACCGATCCCAGAAGCGCGTAAGACCCAGCAGTAGTATTAAGCTTGTCTTTGGTAGCTATACTGTCCTTGAGGAGCACTGGTATGCCGTGCAAGTCACTTAAAGATCGACGGCTGTCGTTATTTCTCTCCCTCTCCAAATCAGCCTGGTCCGCCTGATGCAACGCGTCAGGATTTACTTCAACGACGCTGTGAAGCACTGGATTAAGGGCTGTGATCCGGTGCAAATAGTAGTCAACTAGTTCGCGGGAACTGAGCTTTTTTTGGGTGAATGCCAGCTGTATGTCTTTGATGGTGGCTTCTTCTATTCTGAAATCTTGGCCATTGATCGCGTTGGTGATAATCAGGCCTGACAGTACAAGTAGAAGGCAACATGTTAAGGAGATCATTTTTCCGTTTTGTTCAGTTGACCTTGATTATGGTTGCTTTGAAGGAAAGTCAAACTTTTGACCGACGCAGATTAAAAGAAGATGAAGTTGTTGGCTATTTAGCACTAACAACATCTAGATTATAATATGTGTAATTAATGACTTGTTTGGAAGTGATTAAAATTTAATTAAAATTGAAAATATGATCGTTATTGGGTCTTACTCGTCTAATAAAAGTCAACAATAACGGCTAGTTTTTTAATTTTAATCCGATTTTAATTCTGTCGAACACGCCCTAAATAATTGATAAAATTGAAAATATGGTCGTTATTGGGTCCTACTCGTCTAATAAAAGTCAACAATAACGGTTAGTTTTTCAATTTTAATCTATATGGATCACGCCCTAAATAATTGGTAAACTTGTTCCAATTAAATCAAGATTCTACATCGTGCCTGAAAAAGTTTATTAGGTCGTTAAAAGTCAATTTTTTTTGTTGGATTTAACGATGGACCAAATTTCAAGTACATTTTGCACTGGATAATTGGACTGTTGTGCCAGGGCCCCATTTTCCCTTAGCTGGATGTGATAAACTTACTGGTGTGAACGGAGCTTCCATAAATGGAGCTGGAGGCGTCAACAGTAACTTGGGCAGTGGTGACATCGTTGGTGGTGGAAGCCTTACATGTGGAGGATTAGAAGGTGTGACCGGTGCCGGCACCGAGGTATAGGATCTTGGGCAGAAGGGCATAGGCTGTGCAGGCTGAGAAAGAAAAGGATCCACTGTACATTTCCATGTCAAACATCCTGAATATCAATCTTAGATAACCAGCTGGACCAGCAGCCGCCCGTACACGATCCTTGCCTGCTGCTCAAAACCTACGCATGACGACTTGAGTCCGGAGCACTGTCAAATTTCAAGGCATAGTTTCCCAACCAATTTGCCGTTTCTTCTCTCCACAGTAAATTGTACGTTATTGCCTGGACGTGCCGTTTCCTCTTTAATTCCTCACATTGTCTTCAGCTTATTGACTTATAATTTAAACAAATCAATAATCGAATTAATGCAATTGAGAAATGGAAAAAATGCAACAAAAATATGTCAATGTTACCATAAAGGATAATCATAAAGGGATATTTAGCCATCTTTGCATTGGTCACAAAAAACAGTGCCAGTGGCCATGGCATCTCCATAAGCTCCATGAATGGCTGCTGCAACAATGAGAAAAGCTGTAAAGAAAAGCTTTTGTGAATAATCCATGATATCTGCAGTGAACAAAACAACAGGCAAAAGACTATTAAGAAGAAGAGTTTGTAAAGAGAATTCTTGTTGTGAATGAATGTGAATAAAAAATAATTTTAAGTAGAAAAGTTAAGCAATTCTGCAATATCAACTGTCTCCATTTAAGACGAACTGAAGTGCTTTTGAAATTCAGAAGGGACGTACGGGATCGCGTTAGAGGCTGGTCAATTGATTAACAAGCGTTCTTACTAGATTGAATTGCCAATGAAAAGCAACGCGACTATTATTAATGACATGCTTCTGAGGATTGTTCTTGTCAATCTGCTCATCGAACTTTTCCAGCTCTTTAAAACGCATGAATAGTATGAAACTAAAATTTCTGCAACAAGGGACTTATTAGTCATTAATCCTATACACGATCAACAGAAACCATACCTAATGGTAGTGTAAAGAAGGTAGTTTAGATGCAAATCGAATGTGTTTATAGAGGTTCTAAATGCACGAGCCGCGAAACTTTTGTGTACATTTCACAAATTGATAATTCCATTAATAAAATTTTAATTAAGAATAGGTTGGACAGCAAGAGCTCTAGTTTGTTTCCACTTTTTGCGAGCGAATCAAGCTAGCTTGAGAACTCGTTTGGCAGGATTTTTAAAATGTCAAAAAGTACTATTAAGATCAAAAAATTGTTTTTCAATAAGGCTGGATAAATTTTTAAGAGTGCTTTATATTGCTAGAAATTTTTTTAAAAGAAACTAGCCTAGAGTAATTATTTCAGAAAGTTTTCTTTAGGAAACATAAGCAAAATAAAAAACGCTGTAAAAGGGGCCCTAGATGAACAAACTCTAACTCCTGGCCTTATTCTTTAAGCAGAAAAGGGGAGTTAGTGCGCTATTAATCTATTACAAAGAATGAATATTTTGGAAGTTGAAATAATGAATGTTGTTGTACCACCCTCAAAATTCTGAGGAAACCTCGATATTGGTTAGCCAGCCGCTTGATTTTGCTTACATTCATGTACACTGAAGAGAACTCTGCAAGAACAGCGCAGGGGAAAGATTTTTCATTCACTTATGCTATTTTTGTATGATCCCATTTGAATCGTACAGAGTTCTAAAAAGCTTAATTATGAGTGGTTAAATGAGCTAGTCACATAAAGATTACATTGATCGTCCACATAGCCTAGCAATATGGCAAATGTATTATGAACTCATAAAACTCCATTAACATTGAGAATTCACAATAATAAAGAGCGTTAATCAACTTAAAAAAAGGGAAAGCGCAGTATCATGGTTACAATACCCAGTACAAGCAAGACGTTTAGGCCTTCAAAAATATTCCTCCCTGTAAATCTACCAAAAATGCCTCTCATATTGTGAATCAAAATAACTTTAGCGAACAAAACTCTTGGACAGAAAACAGTAAATTTGAAATCTCAATCAAGACGTTATGCCCCATTCACTACAAAAGCAGCATCATATCTGTGGATCTCTATCTTCAGTTTCCTCGGCAGGTCCATTTTCAGTTCCCTCAGCACTATTAGCAGAAGAAGGTAATAATAATTATAACGACAGCAAATGAAGGTTTCAAGCATATAAAATAGACAGTAAGAACATGCATACAAGATTCATAGTAATGTCAATACAAAAAAAAAAATTGTCCAACATGCCAATAACACCTATTGCATGCATCTCTTGCCATAATAAAAAGCATAAATCCATTTACTTTATTAAAACAAAAAAATAGTTAAACATCAATACAAAAATGTATTTCAACTAGAAGTATGCCTACAAGCACGAGCAAAGTACAAACGCTACAGTCTACAATAACACAAGAGTGGGTCTCTTCAATCCGGTATCTGCGGCACAAGGTAAGAAAGGTTTTAGATGCCTTGTTCAAGGGCTCAAAAAGTAGAAAAAACAGACAAAATGAACTGAAATTGAACGAAAACTGAATAGCAGAATCAGTGTAATGGATGAAATAATAGAAAAGGAGAGGTGACATAAATAGAGAGGAAAATATGATAGAAGGTATTGACGGTGTTCAAATGGTGAACAAAGTGGTATTATTAGAAAGAAAAGAATTGAAAATGCATATACTAACACGACCACAAATTAAACAGGATTACCAATATGTAGGTAATAGTGCAAACTCAAACCAGACAAAAGGTCCAAGCAAATATATGACTTCTCTAAAAAGAAAACACAAGTTGCTTGTGTTTGAAGAAAGTACAGGAAAAGAGAGGTTAGAGCAAGACTGAAGGCTCCAATGTAAAAACCACTGAGATATAACTTACTAAATCTCTATGTTTACAGTATCTGCAAGTTCTAGGAAAGACCCAATTTTCCAAGAAATGATTCAGACCAACCAAAACCAATCGATTCAGTAAGGCTAAAGATAATGACAAATTTTTAAACATTTGACATACACAGAAAACAAACACAAAAAATATTCACGTATTTCATTAAGGACGAATAGTTTCAACAAGAGCCAAATTAAAGTAAGAAACAAATTCAATCGAGTTATTAACATTTCAAACCATTCAGTTCTTAATCAAAAGACAGTATTTTTCACAATTCATGAAATTTCAGAACCTAATTTACCAACCTCGGGGGACGAGAATCAGCAGACTCCGACTTCCTCCAAGTCCTCTCCTCCTGCTGCAACCTGTCCCTCCCATTACCGCTCCAAATACTTCTCTTCCCGGCTGCCTGGCCATCAGGGGACTCAGTACCAACCTCCTTAATTTTCGTAGTCTCGAGCTTCTCCCCAATTTCCTTCCAATCTTGTCCCTTCTCCTTCAAAACCTCTTCCCTTGGCCTTGCCTCTCCGAATGGATTATTACCCTTCGACTTCACCCCATTCTCACCCTTCTGGCCCTTACCCACAGGCAGTGTCCTTGGTTGCAAATTTAACCTCGGCCTGCTACCATTCCCACCGCTCCCATCCTCTCTTTTCCTACCCCATGCCTCAGAATCTCCACCGATAGATTCAACTCCCCCTCTTCTTTCCCTCAAACTATCAAATGCTCCACCAATTTTTGGGACATCTTCCTTTTTCTTTACCCAACTATCTGTATCTGCACCACCGTTATTGGACTCTAATCCAAAGCTCCCTCTTCTATCATATCTACGAGGTTCAGACGGCACAAAAGCCTTATTGGAACCCCAATTATCAGATTCATCAGCCTTGGACTGCGAATCAGAGAAAAACCCTCCTCTTTCTCCTCTCTCCCTTCTCTCGAATCCATTACCAACCGTTGATTTCTTTCCTGCAGCCCAATTATCGGTCTCGTCGGCGCGCGAAGACCCAAACTCCCCATTCGAGTCCCTATTAAAGCTTCCCTGGCGACGCGGCTGTTCATCCCTTGACGGCCGTTCGTTGTAAGACCCGTAAGACTTGAATCCGCCCCCTAGCTTATTACGATCGAGCTCCTCAGCAGAGCGCTGACGAGGGGCGGTGGGAAGGGACATCATTTCATCGGGGGTTAGTCCCTTGGCAACGATCGGCTGAGACGGCTTGTAAGTTGTGAATTCCTGAAGGGACAGAGTTTGGGCCTTCTTCTTCTTGGTCTTAGTGGAGGCCGCCGCCGCCAAGGATGGAAAATCCGCTGTATCGCCGCCGCCGCTTGAATTGTCGTTCACATAATCTTGTTTGTGTTCTTGGAGGAGC